>CM022951.1:1454550-1692834 GCA_012931725.1 Litsea cubeba
CAACCAATTGGTATGGTTGAGTTTGATCATGGTAGTGTTCACAGTGTTGTTCTCCATCTCAATTAAATAATCAAGAAAATATAAACAACTGTCACTAACCTCAATTTCTGCACCAATCTGTAGATCTCGTCACCACGAGTACGCTGGAAGAAACGGATCTGAAATCCGACTCTGGATGGCTCCGATATTGCAAAAATAGTTTTCTACGCTCCGATTAGTCAAACTTTTTTGTTGACCGTCAAACTGCCGATCTTCTTCCACAGTTACATAGATCTGCTCGCAACGAGTCTGTAGGCGCAAACGGATCTCCGATCTGACCTCGGATGATCAAGATATTGACGAAACAATTTTCAGCCGTCAATCTGGTCAAACCCTTGTTGACCAGAACCTTGCGCTGACGTGGAGATGACGTCAGCAGAATGCTGGAGTGGGCTTTCACAATTCACGGGTCAGGCGAAACTGACCCAGAACCTGACAGACCTGACCTGGTCTTGCTGTGGGCTTAAAGCACTGGGCTTCCTGCAAACGGGTCGGGTTGACCCGACCTGAACCCAGCCCGTGAACCCTCCTTCCTCTTCTCGAAACAGAACCCAGTTCTGTTTCTGGTTTTGAAACCAGAAATCGTTGGAAGGTGCTGCTGCTTCGGTTCTTCCTCTGTGACGATGGCCGGCGACAAGGACCGGCGATGGCGCAGTGGCCGGATGGCGGCGGTCAGCGGGGAACTCCGGCGAAGATTCCGGCGACAGCACGGCGCACGGACGGCGTTCGTTCCTCTGCTCTGCAACTTGGATTTCGAGATTTTATGGTGCTCCTTCTCCGGCGAGAACGTATGGCCCAATAAGATCCTTCTTCCTTCTTCGTTCCGGTTATGGAACGATCTGCAAGTAGAAGCCGTCCTCTTTTTTTTTTTTTTTTCAACTTCGGATATCTGGCAGAATCCGATCAGTGTGGCCCAGCAGAGATTGGAAACAATCTCTCTTTTTCTGCGACGAAGAACCACGCGCAGAAGATCTGGATACCCTTGATCCGATCCGTCGATCGCAACGCGGCACAATCCAACCCTAGTAAACCCTAGGCTCTGATACCACTTGTTAGTACAGTGGACCACCACAAACTCCACATTGATATGATATTGTCCACTTTGGGCCTAAGCCCTCATGGATTTGTTCTTGGGTTATACCCAAAAGGCCTCATACCAATAAAGTACTTAGTCCAACTTATATGCCCATAATCTTTCCCAATTCTAGCCGATGTGGGACTTTGGTTGCACATCCCCAACAATCCTCCCCTCAAATAAAGGACCATATCTCTTTGGATATTTTTACCGGGCCTCCCCTCAAACGATCATCCATCCGTCCGCTCCATCGAGAAGAGCCAACTCGAGAGCTTCACCACGGATCCACCAATCGTGAGTACTGCGCTTTTCCTGCGCATCACTGGGCCCACCACCTTTTGTTTGGCAATCTGAGGATTCTCCGGGTTAAGTCTGGGCCTGGGCTCTGATACCACTTGTTGTGCGCGTGTATGCGGAAACGTGAATCAATGCGATCAAACGGACAAACAACCACACAAGACAAACAATCACACACAAGAGAATTACGTGGTTCAGCAATCTTGCCTACGTCCACAGGAAAGAAAACTCGACTCTCCTTTAGGTTCACTCTTCTTTCTGTCTGTCTCTCTCTCATGGGTTACACATTACATCATATATATAATGTTCTCTTTCTTATTCCCTAAGAAACCCTATCTTAGTCAATAAGAAAGTCCTGGTACAATTACCATAATACCCATGTCCATGAACCCAATTGGTCTGGACCTACTAAGCCCAACAATTTATCGATTATATAGTATATTTGCTGATGCACTGAAAAATGATATTAGAGGTTTGCGTGAAGCCTTTGTAGTTTTGCACTGATTAGGGATGAGTTAACTGCTCACATTCAATAATAACTAGTTTGCAGATGATATAGTATTGATTGATGATCCAAAAAAGGCATGAATGCAAAACTTTGAGACGGTGAGAGGATTCTGAATCTAAAGATTTTCAAAAAAGTTATACAAATCACAAAGATTTAATGTCTGTATTGCAAATTCAGTGAAGATGTGAGATTAACTCGTTAAAGAACGGGAGCTCAAGAGACAACCATATAAAAATTCTTTCCAATCTCTTATAGTAATGTTATGTTTGGTTCAAGGCACTTTTGACAAGAATTGGAGTTAGGGGTGTAAAAGAAATCGAATAACCGTCTAACTGTTAGAACCAAATCGAACCAACGGTTAATAACCGTGTTTCAGGATTTCAATTTACGGTTATAGTTGTTAAAATCGGAAAACCATGCTTCACGGTTCGGTTTTGGTTTTTGGTCTTGACTCACAGTTATTAACCAAATCGAACAAAACCGTAAAATACGATTCGGTTAACCATTTTTCCAAAACACACAGTTAACCAAACCGTTACACCCCAATTTAAAAGAAAAAGAAAAAGAAAAAAAAAGAGAGAGAAAGGGGGTATTATGTAATTTTATAACTTAAATAACCTCTTTTAACTTCCAAGCCCTGATCGTTGGAGAGAAAAAAAAAACGAAAAAGGAAAAATGGAAGAAGAAGAAAAAGAAGAAAGGAAGCTGGCAGTCGTTGGAAAAATGCACTTTATCATTTCATTTGTCTATATGAACATTTTAATGCTACTTTAGTATTTTGAAATTATGCAATTTGTTATCTATGATATTTGATTTTGACTTTTGAACATGTAATTTTAAAAAAAAAAAAAATCCATGTATTTTAAGTGAAAATTAACAGAAACCGAACCATCTAATACGGTTAACCGCGGCTTGATTTTTTAACGGATTTTTAGGGTTCGGTTACGGTTACGATTACGATTTTTAAAAATTGAAAACCGTTCGAATAACAATTTTCGTAAGATACATAGTTAACCGAACCGTTACACCATTAGTTTGGATGGTTGAAGATTCCTGACGGTAGTTTTATTTCTCGATAATTTCAAATGTAGTTTTGAAATTTAGAATTCTAGATATCAGCCCCACCAAAAAGATACTTTTTAATTAACTCTTTAAATATTCATAATTTCGACCCTCAAAATGCGGTGAAAAAGGGGACTGAGCATTTTGAAAATCTTCTCGAAATTCAGCACTGGAAGAATTCCAAATTCTACCATAAAAAGACATCCCCAAATGCCGGCAGCCACAAGGCACAGGAGAGAATCAGAGATTGAGACAGATGATGAAAATAATATCGGAGTGTCAATTATGTTGTTGAATGAATCAGATGCACCGTCTTACAGTTGGGACCCCACCGTGAGTCCCACTCATTCAAGGGAAGCGTCGGTGAGACAAAGAATCCGGACCCGCCAAAATCCTGTTTTTATTGTTGGGAAATCTCTCGAACCCATCGCATGTAATCCTGATGGCCCAATCCCGTATTCTCTCTCTCTCTCTCTCTCTCTCTCTCTCTCTTTCTTCCTTTCTCTTTTCCTGGAAAGGATATTTCAGTACTTTGATAAGGCCCATAAAGGAGGATTCATCCATCCATCAATACAAGAACATCCAATGGATCAGGAGACCAACAAAATAAAGACAGAAGCTAACATTCAACAAGGGTGGGTTCCTGAAATTTGTATTCTTTCTAGAAGATCGCATAGCCATCATCATGCTTCTTCAAGTTTCCCATCAGTCTCCTCCTCCCCTTCTCTCCAGGTCTCTCTCTCTCTCTCTCTCTCTCTCTCTCTCTCTCTCTCTCTCTCAAAAATCCCATCTTTTCTGCTCTTCTTCTTTTTTCTAATATCTTAGTATTTCAGTTAAAAAGATGTTTTTTTTTTTTCCTGCTAAGATCTTAGAATTTAAAAAGTTGGGTTTCTCATTTGAAGTGTTTCTTATGATTCCTTAAATGGGTTTTGTGAATTTTTCCATAATGATTGATATAAACTAAAATGGAAAGTCAAGAATGTAATTCTAAAATGGAAACCAAAAAAAAATGTGACAATGTCAATAGAATTAAGGTTAGCAAATGATGGAACATCTGATTTGGCAGTTGAAGTTTGATGGTGGAACATTTTCTTTATGATAGTGCATATTTGATGGCTATGGATTGGATGGTTAGTGGGTTTAGATCCATATGTACTTGTGTTGAGGATCAGTAACCATTTTGGTTTAAATGTGTTGTGATGTTATGGTGAGTATCTAAGTGGGGCTCTTGACATGGAAATACAATTTAAGCTCTTAGACTCTTGAAACAACAAAGTGAATATAAATTTCCCAACACAAGGATGCAGCTGGTTGTGGAACTGAAATCTCCAGTCAGAACACATGAACTGGATCCAGAGTCAAATACTTTTGCCCCTATAAACATGGATTGAAATTTCTCCTGAATCCAAAAAATATGTTTGATACCTATACTTTCAGGAATTGGATACTTTCTGGATACTTGAATAATCACATACTCATTGATCTCATTTTCCAAAAGTGTTAAAAGTCTGTTTGCTTAGAGTGCTCCTTTGTTTCTTTCAAATTAGTGGAACAAATCTGATGTGTAACTTTGGTCTGCCCATTTAAAAATATTTATGCATTGATATCATTGTTTATGGAGTTTTCTTCATCATTTCAAACTTATATTGTACATAGTAGCTCATTATTGTGCTTAGTAGTGTAGAAGCTTATAATAATGGTTTTTTTTTTTTTTTTTTTTTTTTGTCCTGAGCAGTTGCCAGTAAGAATGTTGGAGCAATACTTAATGATGTCTAATTTAAAATTTTTCTCATCTTCAATAGTTTTCAAGTCTTCTGAATTGTAAATGGCTCATACGGGATTTGGAGTTCAGATTGTCTTGGTTCCTAACTTTTTCCTTCATTATACTGTGCTTTAGGAGGATACGCTCTGTCCCGGGGAAAATAACATTAAAATGCTCGTTGGAGGACCCTGCATCAATTAGGGAAGCTGTTATGGGACATGTTTTTTCTGGGCTTGTTGCTTCAGCTGTATTTCTGTCTCAACCAAATCAGGTGAGTTGGTCTGTGGTTTCTCTTGATCTGGCATAGTCGTCTTGGCATCTTAGCTACCAATTTACAACAAAAATATAACCATTTGGTGTGAAGTGACCTTTTCATACTTAATATTAAACTATTAAATGTTGATACAGACATATCGGCTACCTAAGACAGCTGATTTGGTCTACATTGTCATCATCTTTATCATAGCCTTATCCTATTTATCTTGATGATTTAATCCATATGAGGTTTACTAATTGAACTTGCCACACTTCCACATTCTTTTCAACGAGGAATTGTGGATACAAGAGAAATGTGTACATTCAACCATTGGATCAGTTGTACTCCACTGTAGATGACCTGACAAAATAATCAGGTATGCCAAATCTGAGTGACTGTGATAGAGGAGGGAGAGGAAAACCCAAAGAGTCAATCCCCAATCCTTGGCCTAAGCTTCTCAACATTCTGATGGACTAATCACCAATGGGACAAATTCCATCAAGGAAAATCAGTCAATAATCTGTATTTAATGTGAAAGGTTTTGAGATTAACACTATCGTTATATGGAATGTTGGACATCCCCTTGGTGTAATTTTGTTTCTCTCCAACTCTATAGAACTAGCACACTAAAACTGGTCTGTTAATCAACTTAAAACTTGATTTCTTCTCTAAGGCTCTTAATCAACTTGGAAAATTAAAGGAAAAAATCATTTAAAAAAATAAAGAAAAAAATAAAAGGAAAATATGTCTAGAAGAGGCTGGATGCATGGGCCTATTAAAATAACATGTGATAGTTGTCACTCGAGTGATGAGGCCCATTTATTGGAGCTTGTTGGCCAGACCCTTTGGGCTTTCTTCTATGGCTGATGGATCCACGGGCTTGGGCTGCATCAGACTGGCCTAATTTATAATAATTGTTAGCCTAATTTTCAGTCCAGGTTATCAACATGATGGGTTCCACTTGAAGTAAATTTGGATGAGGCATGTTCAATATTTGTAAATAAGGCATACCCTGTATGTGGACAAGAGCATGAAATACTGGTGCATACAATTGAGAAACATTTATTCTTCACTTTTTTAGTATGATATATGAGTTTTAAACTACAGAAATGATGGGTTGGCTATGTGCATATGAAGGTTTCTGTCTATGAAAGGTACAGAATTCTATGGCCATCTGTTGTCATTTAATAAAACTGAAAAATAGCAAGAAAATACTGTGGAATTATCCCTAAGAATCAATTTTTTGTTGCAGGAACTGAAAGATGTGAAAGATATCTATGATCAGCTGGAACATATATGCGGGAGTGAATAGAAGAAATATAGTTGCAGAGCTAAAAATTGTAGTTCTGATTAAGATCTATTCATTTCTCCTTGCCAGGTTGTTGCTGCACAATCTTCTCATTACAATAACTTATGCCAAGTTGCAGCTGCTACAAACAGTGGTCTGCCTCTCGAGCTTAATGATATGTCAAGCAAAACAAGTGGGATGCTAATGATGAGAGGCATGACAGCTAAAAACTTTGATCCAATCAGATATTCAGGAAGATGGTTTGAAGTAGCTTCACTGAAGCGTGGGTTTGCAGGCGCAGGACAAGAAGACTGCCATTGTACACAGGTATGTCTACGGAGTGGAATTTAATATGCCATTTATGACCAGCACGCAGATTTCCATTTTCCTTGCTGTGCACTTCCTGTATACACAGCATGTGTTCTATATGTTTAGAACCAGCCTACACGCGCTTGAAGCTCTACTCGGACTGAGTAGTTCGTACTCCTCTTCGAGAGTATTTGATCTGAAAGGTTATATGGTTCGTCACATCAGAAAGTGTGAAATGGTCAATTGAAGAGTGCAGGACATTGTCGATTTCTAGATCCAGGATATGGTTGGGCCCAATATAGATGGGAGATGCACCCAAATTCTCCCAACTCAAAAGAGTTAAAATTCCACCAATGGCCCACAGGTTGATGGTTAAAAACAGAAAGAAAGGACTGTGATAGGAATGTCTCATCATTGGCTAGGGTGGTCCAAAATCATCCTAGTTATACAATGATAGCCATCAATTAAGGGCCTGAAAGATTAATGGTCTGAACTTAGGGTGATTCAGCTTGATGATGAGTGTCGCTGTGATCATGGTGAATATGGGTACATTCCAATTCAAGCGAGTTTGATTCAAAAACTCCATTGCTCAACAGGCACAAACAATGTTCGACCCAACACTTTGGGTCACCTAGAAATGGTCTTGCCCCGTGAATTAGTTCATTGTTCTTCCCCAAACAACAAAATCTGAGAAAGTTAAACATTTTTAACATCAAAAGTCCTACAACTTTGATTAGTTGCCTTAGTTGATTACTTTTCTTGGTCAGTATCTAACTATTTGCATGGACTATGGACAACTTAATTGCTCATCTTCTTAGAGGAGGTACTTTTGTGTATATTGTTTGCACGCGCATGCATGCACACACACACACATGTATAATGTTGGTGGACTAATCAAGACATTGCGTGAATGAAAAACTTTAGAGATGGCGAGAGTCTTTAGTCTCCAAGGGCTTTATAATAAGACATACAAAGGCATTGCAACTTTAATGGAGATGTACAGAATGATGTAACTCTTGTGAGAATTGCAACTTAAGGGATATCATAAGAGAGTTTTGCCGATACCCTGGCTCTATAATTAGTAAGGATGGGGAGATTTAGAAGGATATCGAACGTAGCATAATAGCTAGATGGTTGAAGTGGCGACTTGCTTCTGGAGTGCTTTGTGATCGACACATACTAGCAAAATTGAAGGAAAATTTTCACAAGACGACGATTGGACCAACTATGACCTATGGAGTAGAATGTTGGCCAATTAAGAAACAACACATGCAAAAAATGAGTATAGAAGAGATGAGAATGTTGAGACATATGTGTGGTAAAACTAGGAAAGATAGAATAAAAAACAAGCACATTCAGGAGCATTTAGAGGTAGCATAAATAAATAATAAATTAAGAAAGACTCTTTTGAGATGTTTGGACCTTGTCTATCAATAATGGCGTCAATGAGGAAAAGTCCCTCTATGCATTTTAATGTGTAAGAAACCATGTACTAACCCAAAAGCTTAAGCTCATAGGTGGAAGGCCCAAACAGGTATATATGAAGCCTTGCCAAGGGCATTACTTAGGCGATGCGGGGTGTGGGGCTTTACTTTACCAACACTCCCCCTCATGTGCAGGCCTAACAGATTTCATGGACGTGGGCTACACGAGAATGACGGAATCGGAACCCGCTCTGATACCATGTAAGAAACCATGCACCAACCCAAAAGCTTCAGCTCATAGATGGAAGGCCCAAAAAAGTATATACGAAGCCTTGACAAGGGCATTACTTAGGCGATGTGGGATGTGGGGCTTTACTTTACCAACATAATGTCCCCTCAAGGAAAAAGAGTAGGCCAAAGAGGACGTGGATGAAAGTAGCAATGATAGATCTGAATAAGTGCAACCTATTTGAGGATATGGCCCAAGCTAGGCTGAAATGCTGAAATAGAAGTCATGTAGCTGACCCTAGCATAGTTAAGACTTGGGACTTGGGACAATGCTTTGATTATGACGATAATGTTAGTAACAGCTGTTATATTATTAAGAATGAAATTATAAGAAAGGACCAATTGAAATTGACCTTTTATTTGTTATGATTGAGAGTTGATAGTGAAGATTTTATTAAAAAGTCTTAAAATAAAAAAGTCTATTATGGTACTAGGTTGATGGTGAAGAAAATTTATATAGTCCATGAAAGACCAAAATGTTACAGCAGCAAGAGCTTCTTGATTTTCTCCTTTCACCATTACATCTGCCTTCATTCCATTCTCTTGAAATATGCTAAAATATCACATCCATTCACTCTGTCATCATCTTGATCTCATTTACTGCAGGGTTTTATCTCTATAGGAGTTGAGAGGGGTTGAGCCCACTTAATAGCGTTGACTCAAATTTGCTTCAATAATCGAAGGGCTTGTAAATGATTCTTTAAACACTTTTAACTCCTTTGACAACCAAAGTTCCTGATCCATTAGAATCCCTCGGCCAATATGTCCTTGTAAAGCTTGAACTATTCCTTTTTTTATCATTATCTATTGTTCCTCAAAAACCTGAGGAAGTGGGCTTTCCAAGAGAATTCCCCCTTTCTAAGCCTTCGTTGCTTGGCTGAAACCTCTATCTGACTTGAGATTCTTTTAATTTAGTTGGATGGTTGTTTGTGACAATTTTAAAACTCCCTTGACGATAAAAAAGGTGATACCCTTAAACTTCTTTGATTGCAATCCTCATTGTAGCATCCATATTCTTGTTGGAACTTTTACCTTAAAAATTTCTTCTATTCTTTTACTTCCAAATTCCCATGTATAACAAAATGAAAATTTCTATATAAGATCTAAGATTCTGATTGAAAATGTGCCCGTCAATCAGCCTTCAAAGAGAGAGCCAAAGGAAGAGGCTGAAGGAAAACATACACAATATAGTGAATGGAAGTAACACTAAATTACATGTGCAAACAAGCAACGAAGGAAGAGATTATTGATGGATTCTTCATTGGCCTAACACATGAAATTCAGAAGGGCAAACTTACGACACTTTAGATTACCTGGAGTTAAAGTTTTGTGTGTACAAGCCGTCCATTGACTCTATGGAGGGCAAACTTACGACACTTTAGATTACCAGGAGTTCAAGTTTTGTTTGTACAAGCCGTCCTTCGCCTCTACGTAGGGCTAAGTAACTTCAAGCAAGAAAGCAGAGATGGATAAGAAATCAAGATGCAGAAAGGGCTTTTTGTCAAAAAGTCGCTGAGAGGGATTCTAGGATCTATGCGTTTCATTCTACTTCATCTAGTATTGCCTTCAAACTACTCATCATTTGAGCTTCAAATTCCCTAGGATCCCTTCTAAAAACAATATTCCACACCATCAAAATACAATCTTAAATTAGAGCGCCTTTAATGAAAGATCATGCAATCTTTGAAATATTGATGCCAACGAGTTCAATAATCCAAACACCTTCCCAAATCCAAATTCTACCTCCATTCCCCACTGAAAATCTAGAATCTATGAAGCTTTCTTCTTCTCTAGCTTCAGTATGTCCTTCCAAACTTTTGTACACACCCTAGTGGTATTTCTTTTTCCCATGTCCCATTACATTTTTCTCATCATACTTTGAAGCTATGACTTTTTTCTATATAGTGTCCCTTTCAATCCTAAATCTTCATCTTTGTTTTGATAGTAAAATTTGTTTTCTTTTTTTCCTACAAAGCTACCTATTCCAAGGCCTCAATTTCCTTTTTTTTTTTACACTTTCAAATGATGAGATGAATTTTTTCCTTATCCCATCCCTTGCAGTTTTAAAACATGGTTGAGTCGACTTGGACTTCACCATGACCGAGTTGCTTCGGAGACGACTCGGTCAAGTCCTAGTAAGGGTTTGAAAAACCAACTTGTAGTTTGGGGAGGTGGAGCGTCACTTGTTGGATTGGTATGATTCAGTTTCAAAACCCTATTTTCAATTTGGGGTTTGGGGTTTGGGTGATGGAGGAGAGGGGATGTGGTGAGGCTGTGAGTCAGGTGGCTAGTGAGGCCATGAGGGAGGTGACTAGTGAAACCTTGACGGAGTTGGATGTGGTGGTGGCGAGAGAGGAGGAGGTGGTGTTGGAGGAAGAAAGAGGAGGAGAGACTAGAGAGAGAAAGGAGAGGAGAACCCACCCTCTTTTGTTGTGCACTTTCCTCCTACAATAGCTGCTATCGGATTTCCCCACCTAAGAAACTCTAATTTGTTGTAACCGAAGGTACCTTCATTCCATTCTTCCTTACTCTCTTTATTTGGAAAGTGGATTACAGATCTTTGATGGACTTGGAGAGAAGGTGAAACTTTCAGGTAAGAAAATGGGACTCGACCTCTCGGGTGCAACTCAGCCAAGTTGACCCGACCCCTACTGAGTTCGGGGCTGAGTCCAGTTTTTGAATCACGAATTCCATAATCTCTTTTGACCTTTTGAGTTTCTTGGGAGACATAAAAAAATAGAAGATTCTCAAGGGTAGATTTGGTGAGGGCAATTCTAACTATCATTAAAAATCAAAATTAGCAGTACCCGAAAAGAGAAAGAACATACTGAACCACCCAAAAGACAACAAGCAATAAGAAGGGACAAGATTATCGAAGGATATAAATAGGCTTTGTCACAAAACTGCCTCCTTAGCTAACCCATATACGTGTTGTTTTCCACTCTTTTAAATGTCTAAAGGATGCTTAGATTCCTAGCCAGATCAAACAGCTATTCTGCCTCATCTAGGATGCTCCACAGAGCACCACAGAACAATGCATAGCGAGTTTCCTTCAACCACAATGTCATGCAAGTTGAGTCAAAGGGCCTCCTGAAGACCTGTCCTAAGATCCAACAATTCCATCTTATTTGGCAAAGGAGAGAATGTGAGATGCGTTGCTATCATGGATATGCCTCCAATACCAGCTGGGCTCAGATTCCCTCAAGCCCTTCCATCAAAGTTTAATGTAAGGAGCAGTCTACACTCACTTCGGACATAATATGAGAAGGCCACCTCTTTCCAACACCTCTTAATTAATGCAATATGAATGCCTTGAAATAAAGGCGAAGTAGAACCTAAGAAGCAACTAAATATCTCACTCTATGGACCAAAACATCAACGGTAGAGCTAACTCTCTCAAAGCTTCTCATATTTCCTTCCATAATGCCCATAAGATAGCACAAAAAGATAACCTCCACAGCAGTTTACCTCCAGCTGATCCCCACTGCCTTGCTCCGTACCTCAAAAGGAAGACAGAAGACCTTGGTGGAGAAAATAACTACATCTAAACCTACTTATCACTACCCTCCATAGAGACTTTGCCACCCTATAATTGATGAATAAGTGATCCACTCTCTCCTCATCCGCTAAACACAAAGGGCAGGCAATTAACAACAATTATGTTATGCCGGTGAAGGTTATCCATCATTTGACACTACACCATAAAACAAGCCATCCTTAAGCCAACTACTCTAGGAGGGGCTTTCATTTTTTAAATGTGGGCCAAAGGGCTTAGTTGGGGAGAGATACACATCAATGATGGAAAGAAGAGTCATTGAGAACATAACATTGGTAGAAGCTGGCCAAATTCTTCTATTCACCCTTCCTTGGGGATATAGACCCTCCCGAGGAGTTCAAGAAGGGTAAGGAGCTGCAGTTCTTCCTCCTAGAGATTTCTCCTGAAAAGGGGGCTCTAAACAATCTGGCTTCCCCATCTGTCTAAGTAGTTCTTCTCTTTAGCTTGTTTGTCTTGAGCACACCTATAAATATCTGAGAATTGAGCTTCCAAAGGACTTTCTCCAACCCAGTGATCATGCCAGATCACAATGCCTTCATCTGTGCATTGTGAGACCGGATATGATTATTACCAAAGGCTTCCTTTACTGAAGTGATATCCCGCAAATAATCGAGGAGCGGTAGTTAGCGTTCTTAATCCCATCTTCCACAAACTTTGAGGTTCCTCCCCGATCCTCCGTAGCCTCTCCCAAAAGAGCCACATTCACCTGTTTAAATGGTCTAAAAACCAAATCACCTTCATTCTTCGGTTTGCAAACAGTCGTCCAATTTACCAAATCGTATTTCCTTTTTTTTTCCTCTCCTTCCCAAAGGAAGTCTCTTTGGCAACTTTATGCAATTGATAACCACTCTTGAGCAGTTGAATTTAGACATAAAATACATGGGGAGATTGGCAAGAGCTGCTTTGATTAGTCTGATACGACTACAAGAGAGATATATTCCTTTCCAACTCACCAGTTTCCTTTCCATCCTTTCAATCTCTGAATTCCATAATGACTTAGATGCCTTTCTTTTATGTAGGGGACACCCCACATTAGAAGCCACAAGAGAACCCACTTTGCAACCCAGAAAATCAGCAAAAAAGGCTAAGAGTCTACCTTCACCCCAATTAGTTCACTGTTAAATTTCAGCTTCAAACCCAACACCACTTCAAAACAGAGTATGGCTTTAAACGTTTAACGTTTTTTTATTTGGTCTTCATCTGCATTACAGAAGTTTAAGGTATCATCATAATGGGTAATCATAGGAGCATGCGAAGCTGGCTTGAATCCCATAAACCAGAGTAGCATTTCTTGCTGCTTCCATCATCTGACTGTAGCCCTAACCTACAATAACGAATAAGAATGGTGATAGATGATCTCTCTTCAGGAGGCCCCTTTGAGCTTTGAAGAATCCTTTTACTGAGCCATAATTCTGCCTCAAAAGACATTTAGGGCACGTTTGTGTATGTATGTCTGTGGAGAGCTAGTTCTGCGGACTTTTTCCTCTTCTTACAGAATAAAAAAAAAAAAAACAGTTTTCCAACCATACACACACACGCACCCTCTCAATGGGAAAAGCTTTTCCATGGAATTGCAGATAATTTAGCTCATTTTTGTGCTTTTCCTTATAGAAAATCAGCCGCACCAAATGTAGATTTTATTGTAGTTTGCAAAAAGCATTTCTACAATCCTCACTTTTTCCATGGAAAATGAGCCGCACATACTTGCCCTTATTGTTTCTTCCATAATGTTAGATTTTCTTTGATTTCTCAATGTTGGAGTTTAGAAAGAACGGGATTTCGGTTTAGCCCCAACAGAATGACCAAGATGGAAAGCAAGGCTTTGAGCATCATGGTTGAACGCCCACCGATTTCCAAAATGTGAGATTTTGGGGGCATCCTAATACTACTGTCAGTTAGTTAGATTAGGCAGCCTTCTAGATTAGCTAGCATTGGTTCCCACACATATGACAAAGGGCTGCACAAGACCCCAAAATCCCTTTCTATTTATAGTGCAGTATTACAGATCTTGTATCTTTCTTTTCTAAAGGGTAATTATTTGATGAAATTGCAGGGGATATACACATTTGATGCTCAGTCCCCCTCTATTCAGGTTGATACGTTTTGCATTCATGGTGGACCTGATGGATACATTACAGGTATAAGGGGGAAGGTTCAATGCCTTTCTGATGAAGATAAGGAGAGAGATGAAACTGCTTTAGAGAAGCAAGAAATGATAAGAGAGAAATGTTACCTCCGGTTTCCTACATTGCCTTTCATTCCCAAGGAGCCCTATGATGTCATTGCGACTGATTATGATAATTTTGCTCTTGTTTCTGGAGCTAAAGACAGAAGTTTCATTCAGGTAAATGTTGCATTTAAATCTATTGCTCCACCTCTCTGTATTGTCACTCGCCAATTGATGCAATAAAACAGAAAATCTTCACATTAGAACTGATGTATACTTGTATCATTATTTTCTGGGCTGCTCATTTCTTTTTAACCACCAATTTATTGATTCTAGAGGATATTAGTACATCAAGATAAAGAGAGAAGATCCTTTGCCACCTTCCATACCAGATTTGGATGGCATCTATTACATGCCTATGAATATATAGTCAGTATATATAGTGTTGGATATAGATGTGTAAAATATTTAGCTATGTTTTATATACATGATCCATCCAAAGGCAAACTTATCACTCTGGTTGAAGTGAAATTTGGGGAAGATCCTACACAGATAGAGATGTGATATGAGTGATTTAGATTAAGCAAAGGTGGCCCGAACCCATGAGGAAACATATATTTTCTGCCATCAGTGTGGTACTATAGGCAGCATAGGATCCACTCAGATAAGAGGGTACACATGTTCTCAATAGAAAGAGATACTTTCACATCCATCGTTGTTTTTCTTTTGGACATGCATGAGAAAAGGACATGTTTAGCCTACAAGCCATCTCTTGAATCTTACAAAGCTTCCATGGATGGGGACGGTGTCTGCTTTCTGTAGTGATTACACATCAAGCAATATCTATGCTGTACTCCTTTAATAATTCCATTTCATTTTTGGTCTTTACAGTACTGTTTTACATATGGCTTTCATCATTTCAGTCACATTCCAAAATGTGATTTCATGTCCCTCTTTTAATATTTAGACATTGATGATAACAAGTAGTTTGGTTTTACAGATTTACTCAAGAACGCCTAATCCAGGGCCCCAGTTTATAGAGAAATATAAATCGTACTTGGAGAATTTTGGGTATGATCCTAGTAAGATCAAATACACTCCGCAAGACTGTGAGGTGATGTCTTCTAGTCGGCTCGCTGCAATGATGTCTATGTCTGGAATGAAAGAGGCCTTAACAAACCAATTTCCTAGCCTAGAACTGAAGGCATCTGTTGAGTTTAACCCCTTTACGAGCATATTTGACACTTTGAAGAAACTTCTTGAGCTTTATTTCAAGTAGTTTGTGAATTTTATCAATCTGCACATGTTTTTTCATACCCTTGAATTTGTGGAGGGCAACTTAATCAATTTGAATTTGTATTTCTGTTTGAACAGAATCAAGCATGAGATTGTTGTCATTCTCTTATTCTGATATTTTTATTGTTCTAAAGGATATAGAAAGGGCTAAAAAGTTCTAAAGCCTATTGACATTAAACACCTTATGTGAAGGAAACTTGATACTGAGTTCTCTCATAGTGAATGGTAGTATGGGACACTAGTGAGTGAAGTTTGGAAGCCCAAAGGGGCTTGTTCTTCCGTTTTTAGATCTTCAGATTTCTAAGATTCTGTAGTCCCAGCCTCCATTCAGCAGCACATTTTTTAATAAGCCATTCCAGCAGTCGGTGTAACAACCATTTCTTCAGTAGAACTAATCTATTTGTAGCCCTTCCCAACAAGCAGAGCTGTTTGTTATTCTGCATTCTGTTTCTTCTGATTCATCTCTGTTCCAATCCATCTACTAGGACACTCCTTTTCCTTTTAAGTTGCAGTGTGAGGGCCAATTGAAAATTCTCATGTCAACACATCTATGTAGGAATACTCCTTAATTTCTATGATGTTCTTGTAAGGATTTATCTGAAGAAGTGCTACCTATCTGAGGATTTGGCCTATGAGGAATGGCGTAGAATTCATATAGTTGACTCCAACAGAGATGGACAAGGCTCTGATGATGATGTGATATGATGTTCTAGTATTTTGGTAGTACATGTATGCTGTCCATGTAGTTCTGTAGTACTTTCTTTCTTCTTTTTTTGTCCTTCCCTTTTCATTTTCGAGCATCGTAACATTTCATTAAAAGGGAAATAGGAGATGAGTTAGGACTAGTATGTATATATATATATATATCATCTTTCCCTCACCATAGAGTGAGGGACACTCCCCTTTTTGCACATGAAAAATGCATTTTGTACCTCACCCTATGTACTTGAAAAGTACATTTTGTACTTGGAAATTTCCAAAAAGGGAAGGGGAAAGATGCATATGAATGTTCCCCTATATATATATATATATATATGGAGAGTATTCTTATGCATCTATCCCTCACCATAGGGTGAGGGACACTCTCCTTTTTGGGTAGTTTCAAGTACATAGGGAGTATTCCTATGTACTTGAAAAGTCACTTTCGAACTTGATATATATATATATATATATGGAAAACAAAAGGGGTACCGGAATAGAAAGATAACTAATATCAGAGGGACAAGGGATTGAATCAAGTGCAACATATCTTTACCTGAAGCGTGGAATCTGCCACTTCATTGCCTGCACTCAATGTATGATGATATTTCACTTTGTGTAGCTCCTCAATCTCTTTTAAATATGAAATGAAGCTTTGATAGATTCTCTATGCTGTTGACTATCCCTGATATAGCATTTGCATTTGGGTAAGTTGTCAAATTTATCCCCACTTCTCTAGTCTGCATTCCATGTGTCAAATCTGCTTCTGTATTTCTGCTATTGAGTTTTGCTTCCATATGTTTGAGGTGGCCAAGTTGCTTCGAAAATCACTCTGCGAATAGGACTCCTAAATATCTTTAAAGCTTTCATAATGGCCCACACTTTCACTTCATTAGTGTCCATTATCATGCAGGAGAAAACCAGGATAATAATATAACCTCTCTTCAAACAATTTACATCTGATACCCACCAGCTCCAATGTAATTGTAGTATTAGCCTTGCCTGCCTTAAATTTGAACTTAAGGCCGTTGACTCTTATGTTTGAATAAATTCCAAGTCAAATGGACCCAGAAAGTATACTTATCAAATGACAGCTTATGATTCATTCGACATTATTTATTAGTTGTCCAATCTAGATTACAAAATGGATAATGAGTGAATAAAGGTAGGAGTCTCCATTTCAACCATCTCTTTTTTGTCACTATGAAGTGCATCTTGGACATGCTTTTCATTGGTAAATGACTAGTTTTTATACATTGACTGCAGAGTGTCTGGTGATAAGATTTTTATTTTTTGCTTTTTTTTTTTACGAAGCTTACTTCTAACCCACGATATCACGTTATCATGAGTTCATGACTCAAGATGTCACAAGTCTCATGGATCCATTCATCTCTGTTCTCCTTCAGATTTTAGCATCCTCTGTAACGAACAAAAACCACTGGGAAATGGGTCATCTCTCTCTTTGAGGACTTACTAGGACTATATACACACAAGCCTCTCTAAGCCATGGTCCACCAAGTGAAGTACCGAGCATATGTGAGCTACCTGGGTGTTATTGGACGATGGTAGTCCTTCCCTTCTCTCCCTAATGATTACGTCCCATGTGAGAAATAAAAAGCTCATAGTGAGAGTAGCATTAGGCTTGAGTTTGCTCCTCACTTCCTTGTGTTCGAAACTGCCCCAGATTTATCTAATGTGCATTAGTATGGGTTTAGTGGACGCCACCCGTGGGATTAGGCCTCTTCGGTCAAGGACCTCAGGATACCCACATCATAAAAAAAAAAAAAAAAAAGCGCATTCTCCACCCCATGTTGGTAGGATCCTTGCCCCCTCACTAACTTTTTTCTCCTTGTCTTTAGCTATCTGTATGCCAGTGGAGAAAATGGGCAGTCCCAGAGAGATGAAATGACAAGATTCCAATCATGATATATTAGTCTAGGCACTTGATTTCACTTAATTTTTCATTGGGAAAAAAGAAAATCAGCCTATGGCTGTTCGTTTTGTGTAATTAAATTCTTAATTTTTTTATATGAGTGGTTAAAATAAAGAATCAAAGGTGAATATTAAAAAAAATGATCATCATATAACCTCCCTGCAGTGAAAATTGAATCAAGAATGAACACCCAGCCATCACCCTAATAGTTTAAATTATGGAAAAGTCAAGATTCCATATACATCTTCACCTTATGAACTTTACCTCTCACCCCATATCCTTCACCTCTTTAATAATCCTTCAGTGGAGCTAATTGACCATGAATTCCTATGTATTCTGTGCAAACAAACAAGCCTGCAAGAAGGTTTTTTTTTTGGATAAAAAATAGAAAATTTAGCCCCATTAGTTGTATGGAATCGAATTCCTAATCATTTATGATAAAATGGGTTCTAATTTCTAACTAACCAAGGGTTAGTAAAGAGGAGAGGAGTGAAAGATATAAGTTAGATGGTAAAAGAAACCTTCTTTTTTTTTTTTTTTATCACATAATGGCTGATATCAGGTCAGATTATTTGATGGTTATGTATGAATCCTTACCTTTCTTCAATTTTAAGCACTTTTAGGAATATACTTTCCTTTACCAAAAAAAGAAAAAGCACTTTTATTAGGAATACCTTTTTTAGAATTTCTGGAAATTCATGCCCATGTAATAAAAGAGCCATTTCAGCCTGATTTTTTTCTCACTTTATATAAAAATCTTAAAATTCGTAAAAGAGGACGGGTAAAAATTGACATCCAAAACCAAAATGCAACTTTTACGTTTTTGTTATCAAAGCAAAGCCACAATCTTTTGGTGTTCGTTTGTTTGCATAGAATGCATTTAGGAGCTGAATATATAGATTTGTGGTCAAATAATCTTAGATATTGAATTACTAGGGTGATGGATGGGTATTCATTTCATGTCTCCTTTGATTCATTTATCAAAGGAAAGGTTATTTGATGGTCACTTTTAATATTCGACTATTGATTCTAGATATTCAATTAAAAAACTGGCTAACATGCTTATCTAGGTGGGGTTCCATATCCACTAGGGCTAACATGCCTAATTAGGTGGGGCTGGGGCACCACATCCACTATAGTGGGGAGCTCATCAGACCAAAAGGAGTGGATAATTGAATGGTGGGTCCCCTGCACAGGTCAGAGTCAGATTGTAAAGTGTCAACCATTACAGATTAGATGTTGGTCTCACTCCACCATGTGACCATTGTAATCTCTGATCTTGATTTTTTATCCCAGGTGGGACCACCCTCTTTGGATTAGTTGGAGCCCACCAACTTTGCTTTCATCTTCATGTGATAGTATGATAATATGGCTTCCCAATTGAAGCACTTGGACTGTTGGACAGTAAATGTTATGGTTGTAAATATCGTTTCCGAACTCATTTTGGTATAGCCTTCAAATTCGAAAGTTTAAAAAGTTTCGGCCAATTTTAGATTTTGACAAAACTTTCAGATATTAAATTTAAGAAAAATAAAAAATATTTATATATATGTAAAAAAAAATAAAAAAAAATAAAACAATATATATGGATGTAATCCATTTTAGCAAATCTTTTGGAATTACATTTTGGAAAAGTATAAGAAATACAAAATATATGCTTGTATAAAAAGTAAAATAAATTTAATTATATAAAATACCATTTCAGACGAAATCTTAATTTCATTTTGAAGATCTCATCCATATATTTTGGAACGGTGTTCCATGGTTATAATGTATAACAGGAGGTCCCCTTAAGAGGGGCATTTAAAAAAAAAAAAAAAATTTCCAAAAACTTCCATGATTGTAATGCTCCTATGAGAATAACTCTCAAATTATTACAAGAGTAAGATATCCACATCTAGATACTCTTATGAGAGTAACTCTCAAACTATTACAAGAGTAAGATATCCACATCTAGGTCCGGGGGTGTTCATGGGCCGGACCGTGTTAATGTATATTCAGGCAAAACCCGGCTTTAGAAACACTAGCCCATACCCAACACAGGCGATAAAAGCCAGACTTAGGTCCGCCCATTTAATCAATTGGGCCGGGCAGAACCAGGTTTTTTTTTTAAACTTTTGAGGGCATGCGAGCTGTATCTTGAACTCATTAAATTACATTACATTCAATCCTTACACAGGCCGGGCCGGATTTTGGGCTTTCTATTACTTAATCCAAGCACGGCCCAATCATTAAATGGGCCCTCATTTCATATCCGAGCCCGGCCCAAAGCAGGTTGGGCCTCAATAAGACTTGGACGAGCATCCCTATCTAGATCCAACGGCCTAAAAAGACAACTGTTGATGTTTAGTCTTGGTCTGGGCGGGAGTTCGAAAAATAAGGGAGGGTCTTTTTGCCTTTTAACATGTGCATTGCTTTTTTACTCTTTTTAGGCCATCGAATCTGAATGTGGATCCAATGGGTTGAATTTCTTACGCTTAGCGTATGCATCTCCCATATATTACATGAGTTTTGCTTCTCCATTCCATTCAATCCTAAGCCAAATCCTTGCGTAGATTATTATTCATATCTCAACATCCACCATTAATAATAATGACTGCTACTGTAAAAAAGAGACTTTTCATTAAACCAAGAGGAAAAGATTTTAAGGCTACAATACAAGGAGATGACCAGCAACAAAATATTATTCACAACAATTGGATGAAAGACAATTAGATGAAAGCATACTATGGCCAAAGCAGTGTTCTATGAATAAACCCTAGGATGAGAGACTAAGATTTAAATCTAATTGCAGCTTTTCTTCTACCTCTGATTGGGAGCCAGTCCATTCCTTGGCACTTCAAGATTGACGAGGTTATCCACTACTTTGATCGCTTCTGTGTAAACATGCAAAATCGACCATTTCAGGAAGCCCTGCAAAAGGTAACTGCTGCTTTATGTATTGATTGAGGCATTTGCTTAAACTATCCCATTTAGCATTCAAAACATTAATCATATTTTAAGGGGCTAATTGGCATCCAAAAGAGAGAGCATGCCTTTCTTGTCCACATTCCATATGTCTCCAAGTTCTTTTTTTTTTTACAACCCTCTTCAACTTTTCATCGATGTTCTCCCCGAAGGATTACCATCAATCAGCAAAAACAATTTGCCTTTCGCTCATTCATTGTAACATGTAGGGTATCTTTGGAGATGTCAGGAAAATGTTGAAAGCAATGCTATTTTCGTTGCAAACAGTTAAAAACAAAAGGTGGGATATTTACAGCAACTACTGGACAATCCTCTGCTAACCGGTGGGAAAAAAACAAATCACCAATCGCAGAATAGAAGCCTCTAGATTGCAAAAAATTATAGACTAAACAAGATTGAGAATGAAAGCTAAAACACAGTTTTAACAAGATTAGTGGCTGACTCTATAAACAGCGCTAATGTTGAGGGAGTGCCGGTCTCTTCTCCAGCATCTCATAATAGAGAACGAAATTATCCTGCATCCAACAGTTTCAGACCTTTAGAGCATTCAAAATAAAATTAAAAATTCAGAAAGAACGTAGGATATGGCAATCATCAGTATGAGAAATTTCTATAAAAACTTAGAAAGAACGTTAATTCATGCAAACCTTGCGAACAGTTTCCCATGTGTTGGGATTAAAACAGAGGTAAGATCCCCTCTCATATGCGTTTGTTGTGACAAGAGGTTCCATGTTAGCGACCCTCACGTACCACAAATGATGCTCCCTGTGGTAAACCCACCCTTGATTGTACCTAGAAAGACATGGGGAATGATGCCTTTAGCAAGGATTGGAACTGGGATAGGTCATTTTCAGCTAACTATTACATGCAACGTGGTTTGCCAATCCAAGAAAAAGATGATGCTAAGAAGTAACAGAGCTAAAGAATGAACAGCTTGAACTTTTTCAGAAAGTAGTATCTATAGTTTTAACTTTAATCAACCCTGTTCTTCATAAGAAAACTGTAAAACCATAAAACCATTACAATCATGAATTTTGTGCTATAGCTTTTCTTTTTCTCTGTATTTTTAACAAGATAAACTTGTATTGGTTGTTTTCCAAAAAAGGGCTATCATCAATAAGTAGTGAAAGAGAATGCATAACTGTTTTCCAACAAGGTTTCTCATCTTTCTTTCTTTCTTTTTTTTTTTTCTCTTTTGGGTAGCCCAGCTAAGTGGACTAGAACCCAAGAGAAGAAGCCCACACCGTGATAAGCCACACATGGGAAGAGTGGCATACCCATGGATCGATCCTTGGGTAGCAGGCTGAGGTGCGGGGTTGCTGACCAACCGAGCAACCCCTTGTTCTCTGTGTTTCTAATAAAATAAATAAATAAAGATTGTTTATAACATGGTTTGTTGTCAGAAAACATATTGTCAATGAGTGTTGAAACTAAGGTAACGTCGAACTGTTCTCCAACAGTGTTCAAATAATAAAAATTAAAGAATTTTAATTATATGCCGCAGCCCAATATCGCAGAAACAATTCAATTGTCCCTCCCACCCAATATCCGAAAAAATAAAGTCAAGCTTCAATTGATGGATTGAAGGCAATATGCAGAAAAAGATTCAGGAGTCTTCATGACATTAAAAATAAGAAGAGTTTAGCTTGTCTTAGACCGAAATCAACCCAAAATCACATATAACACAAGATTTAAGCATGATTTGCTCAGTTTTACATAATTAGGTTAAATTCCCAGTTATTATTCCCTCATTTGTATTTTCATGACCTGAGTTTTCATTTTTCTTTCATTTTGTATATTCATAACTAAAATAACATATCCATTTTCAAATTTGATTTATTATTATTATTATTATTATTATTATTATTATTATTATTATTATTATTTTGGTTGGTGCTTAAAGGGAGACTTGAACTCACTCAAACAAACACACTCACCCATGTTACTAACCAGCTGGGCTAGGTCTGGGGACAAATGTAAAGTGTTTATCTACAATCTAATATTGTTCAAGCATAGATTAATGCATCTGCAGGAAGTCTTATATTTTGGCTGTATCCTTTTGTTCTATTTATACCAGTTTCGTTTCTTTAAATAAATTCGTTACTAATTGATTTAAACCCTAGATCTATAATGTGTTTACTTCTGATACATGGACTTACACATAGGATTAATATTTTTTTATGAAGTACCTTTTCCCAGCTTTATAATTTTTTCCATTTTGGTATATTCACCCTTTTTTAATGTTAACATAATTTTATTTGAGCAAGGCTGGATAAATCCCCGACTGCTACATTTGCGTGAATGTGTTCCATTATATTCATCATGTATGAACACCGAGAATTTCATGTTCCGAATTGTCTGGCTCTAATCACTCCCATAACACTTCAGTCACCTACCCATAAATCCAGAAAAAAAGGGGAAAAAAAACAACTTACGTTAATCACCATCCACTGATGTTCCCCCATTGCCGATTTTGGGCAAACTCCAACCATTATCCAAATAAAGTAGGGTACGGCTCCGTTATCATCATGGGGTGCAAGCAATGCTATGCAACCTCTCCTGCAAGGTGGGGCGTTAAGTGGGTAACATTGCAGGAGCACCAGCTCCAATTGCAGATCCTCGGTAAGCGCTTGTATAAGGGAATTCACCCAAGGAGAACACAAACTACTGCAGATCCCCATGTTCTAACCCACTCCCAAGTTATGAAGCCCAAATATCGGTACGAGGATCAAGGTGACACAGGCTCTAGGGCTAGGTCTTGCGTGGAGAGCCAAAGCACAATACGGTGGTGCTGTAGCACGTGTCCGCGACACTTCAACAAGTCTCCGCAGAGACGATAACAACAACGCACTTCAGTGGGAAAACCCAATTCAATTAAACAACTCTAAAAATCCATCTTCTATACTATCATATAAATAGAAAACATAACTTAGGGTCTAAGAAACCTAATTAAACTAGGAAACTGAGCAAACTAGAATCATATCCTAATTACAATTCTTTAAATAAAATTAGAAACTAATGATGTATAATTAGTGAATAAAAATCCTAAATCTACTTAGGCCCTACACATGTAGCCTGAGGTCCATCTACATCATTCTCTCCGGCTTGGAAAGAACTTGACCTTGAGTTCGGTACATGTCCTTGGTCGAAGATCAAAATCTGCACCATTCTCTCCAGCTTGGAAAGAAATTGACATCGAGTTCGGTACATGTCCTTGGTCAAAGATCAATCGGACAAACTTTCAATTTGCTGGCCGAGCTTGAGCTTGTGCACATATCTTGAAAACTCTACGCAATCTTTTCCTCCAACTTGAAATAGGCATGGCGCATCTGTCGGTTTGATAGTCGAATTGTGTGTGGATGAGCGATCGAACTGTTGGATACATCATGTGTAGAATTTGCACCATTAATTCACAACCTCCAAGTTTCCATTGTTGATCCCCCAAAGAAAAAATCAATGTGAGAATTAATGTGGGGAATTTCAACAATTGATGCTTCTTCCCTAGTTGCATGTATATTTTGATCACCATTACCCATAGAACGAAATTCGAGGCCAAATGTAGTCGTGGAATCTTCGGTGTCTTGCTCTGGCTTCTCAGTCAGCATATCTACTGCCACTGGTTCCACAACATGGTCTGCTTCATTGCAGTGACTTTCCTTCTTAAGGCATAACTTTTCCCAGAGGAGACCATTTAAGCATGTGCTCCACACTAATTGCTTCCCAATATGCCTCATGAATGGTCGTACAATCATCCATTCTCTCAAATATATGCAATCGCAAACCTCCGAGAAAACTAGTTAAATCATGTTCCTCATCATCCTCGATTCCAAACGCATTTGCCAGCCTTGAAAATTGGTTAGAATATTCAAGAACAAACAACTCTTCTTTTTTCAAACCAAGAAATTGCCAAAAATAATCTTCATTCTTAGCCAAGGTTTAAAAAACCGGACTTGGGACCCGACTCGTTCATGGCCAAACCCGAGTCGACTCGCCGAGTCCCAACTTTAGTTGGATGGCTGAGTCCTATAAGATTCGGCCGAGTCCCATGATTCGAGTCAAAGTCCCATACGACCCGACTCGATATGTGCCGAGTCCGAGTCGACTCGGACTCGACTGTTTTTTTAAACCATGTTCTTAGCATATCATTTTGCATATTTAAGTGCATATTTGGCTCTTTTAAGTTAATTGTAAAATTTATTGATATGCGATTTCATATTGATCTGGATGTAAAAATGAACTAATCGTTGGAGCTCTGATACCAACTGGTGCAAGCCCTAGGGTTAGGGCTTGCGTGGAGTGCCAAAGCACAATAAAGTGCCGAAACTTGTATCCGCAAACACTTCAACAAGTCTCTATAGAGATGATAACGAGGACGCGCCTCAATGGGAAAACCCAATTCAATTAGTCAACTCTGAAAATCCATCTTCTACAATGCTAGGAAGCATAACTTATGGGCTAAGAAACGTAATTAAACTAGGAAATTAAGCAAACTAGAATCCTATCCTAATTACAATTCTTTAAATAAAATTAGAAACTAATGAAAATAATTAGTGAATAAAAATCCTAAATCTACTTGGGCCCTGCACATGTGGCCTAAGATCCATCTGCATCACAAGATTGCAATTTCATAAATCTTAGAGAATTGGACATGGTTACGGACACAGTTCTCCTAATTCTTTCTTTAGAACATTACCAAAATAATGAAATTTTTACATCCATTTTTTACATCTTTTTTACGTAGAAAAGTAATAAAACTAAATGAACTCTATAAAATAATGGACTTAGACTTAGTAAGTAGTATATGCTAACTTGTACCCTTAAAATATTGGTGCACTATCGAGAATTGATACAAGCGTCGTACCGGTCGTGTCGTACCGGTCTAACACAAATACAATGGGCACAAATATCCAGCTATTTAGTTCCCAAGGCTGAAAAAAGCTTAAGCTCACATTACACAACTAAAAGGCTCCCTTCTCTTCAATTTTTGTAGTTCAATCATAATGATTTTTTTGGGGAATGGTTGAGTTTAATCATAATTAATAAAAAAAATTCATTCAAATATATAAATTGATGATTTTGTAACTCACACTTCCCTTTTTCTTCCTTGTAGATTTACCCTCCACACCGTGATGCTGGCCCTAGGGTTAGGGCTTGCATGGAGTGCCGAAGCACGTGTCCGCAGATAGTTCAACAAGTCTCCGTAGAGACTATAAAGAGGATGTACCTCAATGGGAAAACACAATTTCTATTAATCAACTATGAAAATCCATTCTCTATAATGCCATATAAATAAGAAAACATAACTTAGGGCCTAGAACCTAATTAAACTAGGAAACTAAAGAATATTGGAAACCTAATCCTAATTACAATAAAATTAGAAACTAATTACTGAATTAAATATCCTAAATCTAGTTGGGCCCTACACACGTGACCTGAGGTCCATCTGCATCATTCTCCCCGGCTTGGAAAGAACTTGACCTCAAGTTTGGTAAATGTCCGCCTAGGTCGAAGATTAATTGGATGAACTTCCGATCCACAATGGTCCATCTGCACCTTTTGTGTGCGCCTTGAAAATTGTAGTTGATTTTCTCCTCCAATTCGATGTAGTTTTGAGTGATACATAGCTTCTTTTGATGCCCAGATTATCTTTGGCTTACTTGATCGAACTTTGGATACTTCTTGTGTAGGATTTGTACCAGCAATTTGCAATTTCTAACCTTGCATTGTTGATTCCCAAAAATAAAGTCAATATGAGGAATGATAATGGATGGATTTTCTTGTGTAGGCACTAAACCAGTTGTTAGATCCATGACTTTAATGTCCACTTTTCCTTCCTCTTCCTTTGCATCTTTCATCTTATAATCGACGCCATCTTCTTGTTTAATGGTAGTTGCATCAAAGTTTATCTTGAACTTTTTGATTTCTTGACCATTTTCCATCATTGCAAGAGTTGGTTGGAGCTGACTGATGGTAGTGGATAACTTAGCAACAGCCCTACTCAATTTTGCAACGTTTGCAGAAAATTTCTCCATAGATGTAGACATTGCAAGTCTAAAATTTGAATGACCTGATTTAGTAGATCAGCTCTCCACAAATGCGTCGGTGAAAACGGATCTCAAATCCGACACAAGACGATTCTGGTATTACGAAAATAATTTGAGCGCTAGATTTGGTCAAAGCTGCATGTGTTGATGTCTCTTGTTGGCAATTCTCTACAACCGAGGTGAAACTAATCTATTGCGACCCGAATTTGAAATCAGGCCCAACAGTAGCTCATCAAGTGTTGCTGGTTGAAACACCTGTAAAACGGAACTTTGTCCTTTTCTTTCCTTTGCTTTGGACTTGGTGTAGGAAGGGAAATAAAAATGAATCCCTGCTTACTGTTGCAACTAAGAGGAGAGGAATGAAGAGATGATGGCGATCTTGTTATTGAAGAGGAGACAATGAATGGCGACGTTGTTGTTGGGTGCTATGACGACAATAAACGATCGTGATGGAGGCACTGGTGCTGGTTGCCGCTGCTGGACAGCGGGTCGATGGTGCCACGTATGTGTTCCGAAACGCGGTCTTTCTTCTTCGACCTCTCTTCTTTCTTTTTTCTTTCTATTTTTTCTTTTTTATTCTTTAAGGGGTAAGGGATTGGACTATGGGCAAACGAAGGTGGGCTATTCAGTGATGGGTTCGGGTGAGGGGTGGACATGATGAGGGGTTTCAGGATTAAGGGGTGGGGTTGGTTTGGGATTTGGCAGCAGCGAGGATTTGACAAGGATTGGCTTCGGTAGACTGAGGATGGAAATGGTTGGGCTCTGTTTGGATGGGTTAGGAGTTGCAGAAAAAGGACGGTGGGATGGTAACGGCTGGTTAAGGATTTGGGGGATCAAGGGTCTGGATTGGTTGTGAGGTTTGGGATGACAGTTTTTTTTTTTTTTTGGTCCTGGTATTCTCTGAGATGGCCAGTGGGGGCTGGGTTTCGGATTGGGTCTCAGGTGGATCGATGGGTGGGATCGGGCAACGGATTTGGTAGTTCTGGATGGGGTGGGTTTTAAAGAGATGGGTTTTGCAAGGATGGGTTTCGGATGTCTGAGACGGGTGGTATGAGTGGATACAGGAGATGGGTTTGGCAGAGGGTGGTTTGGATTTGACGAGATTGGGTTTGCGGTAACAGGATGGATGGTGAGGAACGATGGGTCCGACCCATCAATGGATCAATCGTCTCTGATACCAAACCGACGCAAGCCCTAGGGTTAGGGCTTGCGTAGAGTGCCGAAGCACAATAGGGTGCCGAAGCACGTGTCCGCGGACACTTCAACAAGTCTTTGCTGAGACGATAACGAGGACGCACCTCAATGGGAAAACCCAATTTCTATTAATCAACTCTGAAAATCCATTCTCTATAATGCCATATAAATAAGAAAACATAACTTATGGCCTAAGCAACCTAATAAAATTAGAAACTAACATATAATTATTGAATTAAAAATCCTAAATCTACTAGGGCCCTACACATGTGGCCTGAGGTCCATCTGCATCAGACCCCCACTTTTCTCTCAATCCTCATCCAAATAATGCTTTACAAGTAGTTGATATCACCATCATTCTTACCACCAGAAACTCCTATTGCCTTTACTCACCATCATCAGATCCTCCAACCTTCGATCATGAGTACTTTATCAATTAATGGCTGTTGTCTGCTCTCCGAATTTTCATTCCCTTCAACAAAATAGTTGACCATACTCTGAATAACTCTTCCAGTCTCCCTTACTAATTTAAGATACCCGTAGGATTTCAGCAATCACTTAAATAGGTTGCTCAACCTTCAACCACAAATGGATCTAACAGGCTATCAACAGTTGTTTGCATATGTTTACCTTAATTTGACGTCCAAATTGTAATTTGAGATGAAATTTAGTCATTTGACTCACTGCTCTGTTGACAACTACTTACTCTAAAAGCTTAAGCTGATAAAGAACGGCGTAACAATGTATATAAAAGGTCACAATACAAACATATTATCAATTAATGGCTGCATTACAACAGCCTTCCTTTTATTCATTATTTTCAGGCTTACAAGTGATATGATCCTCATCAATCATCATTAACCTTGTCAGCTTTAATAATACACCCATTTGCTCTTAGAAAATTGTATGAAGATCATTTTCCCACTGCTCTCCGAATTTTTATCCCCTCCAACAAAACACTTGACTATACTCTGAATAACTCTTTCTTGTTAATGAAAGATACCCGTAGGATTTCAGAAATCACATAAACGGTTTGCTCAACCTACAACCACAATGGATCTAACAGGCTACAAAAGTCGTTTGCATATATGTTTACCTTAATTTGACATCCAAATTGTAATTTGAGATGGAATTTAGTAATTTGACTCAGTGCTCTGTTGGCAACTACTTATTCTAAAAGCTTAAGCTAATAAAGAACAGCCTAACAATGTATATAAAAGGTCACAATACAAACACACATACATCACCCTCCGTGGGAGAAATCAGGCAAGGAACACACAACCCCCTGGGCCATGTTCACAACCACTTATTCTAAAAGCTTAAGCTGATAGGGAACACATAACAATTGTATATCAAAGGAAACCCCCACCCACCCACACACACACATTAGACACCACACAGGAATGCACACACAACACCCTCCATGGGAGAATACAGGGAACCAAGGCACAACAAAACATCCGGGAGTGTTGAGAAGTAGTTTCCACCTAAGGGGGAGTATTGAAAGGTATTTATCTCCACTAACGCTTCAAGGTTTCTGTAGGATTGGTTAGCTAAGGAAACATAATATGGTATCAAAGCCAACTAATTGCGAGTTCGAATCCCAAGAGGAACGACTCGGCGTGGAAATGTGCGTCAACAAAGGTGCGCCGACCAGGTTCCACACCTGGGGGGGCATTAAGGAGTGGGTTCCACCCGAGGGAGAGTATTGAAAAGTATTTCTGCTCCCTCTACTATCACCTCAAGGTTATTGTAGGACTGGTTAGCCGAGGAAATTTAATATGCTAAACCCATGCATCATATCTGCTTAATGGTAGATATTTGCCGCTCACAAATTGCACTGACAGTTGGGCCCAATGGGCTGATTTGAAGGCTGGTAAGGTTCTTGATTAGATGGCATGACTTGTTAAAAGAAATTCAAGACCTATATTTTCTTACTCTAATGTATGGATATATGTACTTGGTGCATTTTTTTCAACATTTCTCAGATTTTCTGCTCTTTTTAGATTTATTGGTGATTTTGAAATAGATGCCACTATTTATTCTGTTAAATCAAATGACAAATTGAATTCTAAAGCACCTATCTATGATTTTTTTTTTTTTTCATTTTTTGTATTTTATAGTTTCAAGAATCCAATACTTCAGTCTTCAAATTGTCCAGGTAACTATTCAGTAATTCATGAATCACAAAGAAAAAAAAATTACTTACATATGAACAAATTTCTACACATGTGACTTTAAGCAAACAAAATAAATAGAATGAATAAACCTCAACAAATTCAACAGTCTAAGCCAGACAGCAGCAATAGAGGACCCAATGACATACAAGTATGATACATGCCAATACATTACCTAGTAATGCATATAAATAAATAAATAAATAATAAATTGGAAGTACAATATTTCAATAGTTTACATATTTTATTTTCCATATTATTTAGTCTAAAAATAATGCCTATACAATCAACAACTGATCTGATTTCATCCCTTTAACATTTGCCGCTGATTCAGTCTCCATTTATGATAATTTTGATACTTGAAACAAACTAAAGGCCATGATATGATATAACCGCAACTTCGTATTTAACATAGTTACAAAATAAAAAAGGGAATAAGCTAACAGGCATTTAGAAACCAGCTCAGCATTTTTCATTAGTGCTAACAGACTTTTAAACAAAATTCATGGTCAACAGACTTGGGGGATATGAGAGAAGGAAAAAAGCACATACAGTTCAATAGCAGCATAAAGCTGAGCCTCATCTTTTGGCATGCTGGGAAGAAAAAGAAAATTAGAGTTAGAGGTACTAAATTTAATTCATTGAGGATGATGAGTGCAGCAAAGTTAACGTAACAAACATAGAACTCCACCTGTAAAAGATATAAAACAGTGTTGCAAGCTGAAACTTCGCAAAATACCCTTGCTACAGCCACAACAGCAGAGTTAGGACTCAAAAGATAATAAAACTCAAAGCAAAAGGTTTCATTCAGTCATGACGACATACATGCAGCTGAGGTGGTGGTTTAGTGTAATAACATTCGGGCACTACATGCTCAGGATCTCCTTTCGCAGGTTCGTCAGACCATGGAGACCCAAAAGTCTTGTGAAGGTTATCAGGAGAATTTAGATTTAATCCCAATGTTGTCAGATCAATTCCCAAGGAAAGAGAAGCTAAATCAGGATCATGATTTCTTATAACACCTAATAAACCCAGCAAGCTGAATTTGTCCGGAGAAGGTAAGGTCCCTTGCTTGGATTTCAAACTCTGATCTCTATACGACTGAGAAACAGCTGACATCTGCTGCAGCCGAAATTGGGACTGATTTTGTTGATGCTGATACTGCTGAATAAGCTGGTCATATGATCCAATTCCAGAAACTGAATTTGGAGAATTTAAAGGCCTCAATCCAATATTAGGCGGTCCGCTGGACGGAATCTGAGAACAATTATAAAATTAACTAAGTCCATAATCTGATTTAAAAACGTGACATACTTCCTCCAAATATAACCACCATTGGTTCCAATCACAGTACCTGTGAGTGATATGTTCCATGTGAAGATGGAAAAAGATCAGACCCATGTAAATGAAGAAGATCTTGACTATTTGCAGGTGCAAAGGAAACAGCGGCACTGCTGACTGAAGGGGCGTGTTGCTGCTGTTGCTGGCGGTGAGATGCATAGGTTCCTCCTAAGCTGAATCCAGCAGATCTTCCCATCTGTATTTTTAAGCATAAATTAAACTTAAAGCTAAGACACCGGCCAAAATGAAAACAAGGATATTAGATGGTGTTATAGAAATAAAAAAGGTAACTTCATGTTCTGCACAAGAGCCGCAACTCACAGGATAGTGTTGGGATTGCATCATCGACATGGGATTGTCATGAAGTTGTTCTTTCTGATGCATATCCATTGTAAAATCAGCATTACCACCTGCACAAGAAGTGTATCAGGATCGCCACTGAAGCAGTAAAAATAATAAGAGCCAGTAATATCTGGGTGGCATTGCCTAAGATCTAGCCCTGTGGGACCCACCTGGGGTACGGGGCCAGTACCAAGATTGGTGCAGGTTAAAATGCAAGGTCTTTTTCAGATACAATGGATCTATCATGATTGAGATATAGGACATGGAAAATCATGTCAGAAACCCCTTGATCTCAAATCCAGGGGTGGGACAATCAGTACAGTGCTCAAAATAGATCCCCTAGAAATACAAGGGAGATCTTTCATGTGGGGGTGTGGGGTGCATCACAATGCAGCCTAGAAGTGGGCCCCACAGAGCTGTCAGTCCAAAGGAAGCATCAGCAAGCAGATCACTGGTGATATGCGTATATATATGAATAAATGACAAATTTTCCATAACTCTCCTATTTATTAGAGCCCCTTTGGTTTTCATATAGTGGGCCCACCTATGTCAATCTAATCCCTTCGCACATAGCTAACACCCTTGACGTATCACTATTTATAATTTGATAATGATCCAGAGATTAGTCACTGACGGATTTTGTCACAATAAATTTGCATGATATACAGCCATCAAATATTTGAGGACCTAAAAATTAAAAGATTATATCATTTGATCAGACTGATTTTGTGCCACCACTATTTCATATCCAAACAAATCCATCCCCCAAGCTTCAATTTCACACATGCAGGTGAACAACACATGGACAATTTCTTGGGGGAAAATGCCCGAGCATTATGTTGCATGAATGTATGCACACGAAAATGACCTTGCATCTGAGGCTAATTGGGAGCTTGACAATTATTAGCGCATTGGATGTTTGGTTGGGAGCTTGACAATCATTAAAGCATTGGGTGTTTGAAAGGTCTTCCTATGACCTGCATGCATGAAAATTTTGGGAACAATCTACTCTCTCCTTGTTTTTCTTTTGATTGGTGGAATCATGGGCATAGTAGTCAATTCGAACGTTTCGGCATTTTGCTCAATCCTAGTATTCCGTTCCGGAAAAGTTATGATTGAAAAATGATATATATACATATATATGTATATATATATAAGAATACCTGAAGTTAAAAAATAGTTGAATGCTAAAATAATACAAAAATGCATACTTACATCAATCTACCACCCTCACATTCACCTATACACCCATTAAGAGGGGACTTCCATGGATTGGATAGGTTTTTGTTGTGGCATTGCACTTATCTTTGGTTATTCTCTGTCCAACAGATATAGTGAAAGGGGCGAGTGGAGGTCTTCCCACTCTTTGTTGGACTTGATTTTTTTTTTTTTTTTTTGTCTTGTTTTTTAATGGTGTTGGACTTGAGAATCAATGCCAGTTATGGAATATCCATGTCAAGGGAAGTCAACATAAAAGATGGTATCCGCATGTGAGTGCGTCTAGGACTGTCCACACCCGACCTGAGTTCTGCTCAAGTCAGAATCTGAAAACACTGGTTTCAGGGTTACAAAATGGGCCCAGCAGACTGTACTTTGGTCCTCATGTACGTTTCAAAATGTTATTGAACTGGACTGGGGACTTGGGCTGGATGCCCATCAAGCTATGATTACAAACTTCCTAGATTGGAGACTTAGGGTACACCAACCCCATATCCCCCATATGGGTGGGCTTGAGCACAAGTTCAAGGTCTGTGTCAAACTCAAACTCAGTTCCAGGCCTTACTATCCTTAGCAGACCCAAATGGATGTCTATGTGGGCCTAACCCGAAAACCGTCATTTGGAAGCCAAATGTGTACCTTTATTGTCTTGACATTATGGCTTTCCTAACCTTTTAGCAGTGTGGGTGTTTTAGCAAGTTGATCAACAACATAGTGTGGATCAGACAAAGTCACAATTCACAAATGCACATGCCCATTATAAGATCCAATCTCATGAGAAGGCTTTCACTGGTGAATGCTAAATCTGCACTAAATAGTCCCTTAACAAATCTTCATCAATCTCCATCTACATTTGGCTTGTCATATTGAGTGGTGTGAATAAGCAATTTTTTTACAGGGTATGAATTGATGATAAATGATAATGTGTAAGCATGCATGCAAACAATGAGAGGCCATGAGGTGTACAGTCTCCTGAAGCTCAAACTCATACAACTACACATCTAAAAAAATTGCATCAGATCAAAGCAAAGATTCAAACTTAATAATAACTCAAGCACCTTTAAATCCAGGTAAAGCTGGAAAATCTTCATTCTGGATGCTGAATTCTTGGTTCTGTTGGACAATAGAACTAACACCAACGCCACCTTGCTTCCGCAGAGAACCTGCAAATTAATGAATCAGCTGCAAGAGAACCATTTTGAAGGAAAATCATGGATAACGCAAAAGGTTAATAAACTACCCAATTGCCCTTGAGGTCCTCCAGCAGAACTCGGGCGCCCAGTCAACTGTGGGAAATCATTCATGTCAAAAGGAGAATTATCATTAGAGTTAACATCATTTAACATTCCCATGGAGCTTAATTGATTATTCCCTGCTTGAACTTGGCTCTGAGATAATGGGCCTCCAGAAGTAGAATAAGAATTTCCCAGCATAGAAATCATTTGGGGTGCTGCAAGACCAATAAAAATTTCATTATATGTATCAAATAAATACTAGGAACTGCTAAATGGATTACCAATCTACTAAAACTTAAAGAATAGTAATTAATGCTTTCCCCATGTGTTTAGCAGAAACGGAATCTGCAGACAACCATCTCCTAAGATGCCCCTTTGCTCAGTACACATGGAATTTGATTTTACCCTGGTTCAACTATAAGTGGATTCTCCCTCACTGCCTGGGGCTGGCTATAAGTGCGTTCTCCCTCACTTCCCGGTTAGACTCAAGGATCAAAATAGCGGTAGCGGTGGGCGTAGCAGCTGACAGACAAAACGTAATGTAGCAGCGATACGTAACGGCGTAGCATCAAGTCGAAAAAATGGTAAAAAAAAAAAAAAAATCTACAAAATCCAAAATATTGGAAAATGTTATAATTTGATGCCATCTTCCAATAGTAACTAAGATAGGGAGATGTAGTGGTCCCTTCAAAATGCATAGAGGTTCTGTATTACTGAATGATTATAAAACAACAATATTTATCAACTTTTTTCACACGTTTCTATGTTAGTTAATCTTAGTTAGAAACTATTATGCATGTCTAAATTCAGAATTCATAATTCATAACCATTTTAGGCTCATAACTGTACATAATACAAGATAAATAAATTATAAAAGTAATGCTTAAAGTTCGGCCCAAATGACGAAATTAACTTCCATTATATACAAACAATGTACTTCTGTAGAGAGTTGAGAAAAGAATACCTCTACTAATACCAAAGGCGTGTTTAACACGATATACCTAGAGAAGAGCCCTTGAGAGAAACTCTATGTATTGGCACCAATTCGGGGAAATCTTGTGTTTTTAGTGTTCTTTTAAGCATGAAAGGGTAGAAAAGTTGTATAGAAATGTTACTTGGAGAGGAAAGAAGAAAAGAAGAAAGAATCTCTACCATGTGTTTTAAAAAACTATGTGGAGTAGATGCCAGTCACACTCCGTAGCGGGTCCGTGGCGGCCCGTAGCAGTCTGTAGCGGACCGTGGTGGCTGTAGCGGTCCATAGCAGCCGCTACATTTGCTAGCGGCACTAAGTTGTCTGTAGCGTAGCGGCTGCTACATATTTTGATCCATGGTTCGACTAAAAGTTTCAAATTTTGGTTACAGGACAAATATGAAGAAGAACCTTCTTTCTGTATTTAATGTAGACTACCTGGGTTCTGTGGAAGAAGAGGAAAAGCCGTAGTTTCCAAGGTCAAAGAACATGTGGCTTTGTGGCAGTCACATTGCTTGGATGTGTCCATTGTGAACAGCTGGCATGAGGTCATTGAGTAAAGTAGTTGGTGCAGAATGTTTGGCCTCATTAAGCCCTTTTTTTCTTGGCAGCATCTTCAAGACCGACTTCAATAGTAGTGTGTACAAATTGGGCCCCGCTGAGGTGTTGGAAGATCAGACACTGTGATGTGGACATAATCCAAAGTTTCTTGGGGCCCACTGGCACTACAGAGCAAGAATTCAGGAAGTTATCCCCTAGTGGATTTTGAGACTCATCATGGAAGGTTTTTCCAAGTGCGTCGTTAGTTTGGAATTGGGGAGGTGCGTTGCTTTAATGACTTACAGGAATTTCAGGAATTATTGATTATTTCAGTAAAATCCAATTGACATTCAGGCACATCCTTAGATGCCCCAATAAGGAAGGGTACATTTTGGTCAAGCAAGGTGTAGGGCATCAGCTAATCACCTATGAAAATGCAATGCTTCGATTATTTGAAGTTCCCCTCTACTGGTTTTTCCTAGGGTGTGCAGGATACTATGATGCACAGATACTTCAAAATTGGCAACGTATCGTGTCGTATCATATCCAATACTTCACTTTTTATGTGTAAAATCTCTGTCCCTGCCATGTTCACAGCGTGTCCTGATCGTATCCATACTGTATATGAGCATCTTAGGCGGGATATATTATTTTGTCGGTCCTCCGTCATAGCCTAGTTTGCTGATTTTGTTAATTCAGAGTCGACAATCATTGGCCAGACCTGCAGTTGGTGTGCTAGATTATATCCAACCGTTTGAGACTTTTCCATGCACTATATACTTATGCTGTCCAGCTGTTCTTTTAAACCATTCATCCGTCCATAGAGGTTCTCTAAAGCAAAGACCCATTCTATCAAGTTGCAATTACCTGAGCAGACTAAGAATATGCTTGCTTCCGGAAATCTTGGATGGTTCTTTAGTGATACAAACATATGGTCTGGGTACATGCATATATTAAGCCTTATGACAACAACAATAACGAGTAATCATCATTCTAACTAAAGGAAATGTTGATACCGTGCTAAAATTGGAGTCTGTTTAGCTGCTACTTAAGGCCTGGACAGTTTTCCCAAGTGTCCAATGGCTTTAGACAGTAAGGCATCCAGCTTAATTGATATAGCGCTTAATAGTATTTCCACATACCTTTCTAAATGAACTTAAGCACGGGGGCATCTGCATATGGAAAATATGCACGCCTTCGAAAATAGATGATTGCTACTTGATGATTGATTAATAAGCACGAATTGACTTTGTACTGTCGACAGAAAACACGAACAAAACCAAAAAGAGGGGGAAAACCCAAGGAAAAAAAAAAAAAGGAACATATACTGAAACAGTGATAAACTAAAGCCATTACCTTGCTGAAGCACACCACTCATCAGTCTGCTGGGACCTTGTACACTTAGACTCCCTGATCCACCATTAGCACCCAAATTTACACGGGATGCAAGGCCAGGAACACCTAATCCTCCGCCAGAGCTTATACTACGTCCGATGTTGCCTCCACCAACAATATTTCCCATTGAACCTGTAATTCTAGGCCCTGCATTTCCCAAAATTGGGGACACTCCCAACCCGGGGACACTCCGGTTACCGACAGCAGCAGAGGTTGGAGGCATCCCAGGAATGGAACCCCCAACTCCATTCATGCTGCTACTATAAGCAGGGCTACCAACAACACTTAAACCTCCTCTGTTAGTAACCCCAGAGTGTCCATGTGAACTACCATGAGACATCTGCATATCAAAAGGAAATCGTGTACAGTTGCAATGAAGACATCGTGGCGCGCGCAGAGAGACAGAGAGAGAGAGAGAGAGAGAGAGAGAGCACAAAACAAGAATTCACTGCTGTAAAAACCTTTTAGAAAAATGGATTTAAAAACTAATATATTGGTACCATAGATTAAAGATATACCAAGTAAATGCGGCAAGCGAAATAATTAAATACCTGAGAAAGGGCAACTGGGAGATTGTTTGACGCAAACCGTCCACTAGATAGGCTTCCAGTAAGTGAGCCTGGCATGTTTGGGAGGTTCAGGCTTCCATGAATATTATGAAGTCCTTGTATGGTACCTACAAACAAGAACTGTTAATCACTGTAATTCAATGCAGTAATGATAAAATATGAAGTGGAATTTAGAATACTTTGGGATAAGCTGCTAAATACCTGAGTGATGAAAAACAGGAGATGTCGCAGACTGAGCAGAAAATGATGTTGGAAATGGCCTGCCAGTTGAGTCTGGAAGATTAGAAGACGATCCACTGAGGTTTGTCTGCAACCAAAGTTCCATCACTTTAACACAAAGCACAGTAAAAAAATTGCAACACTGCAGATTTGAAATGACGTCCTACTCTATAAAGCATCCAGAGAAATTTCTCATAGCATTAGAATCCTGTTGTACCTGTTAAGCTTTTTAAAACAAGTTACCATTCAAAAAATAAAAAAAAAATCCAGTAGCAATGTAGTCCTCATGAACTGGTTGTAGAGGTCACCTTGGATACAAAAGGAAAGGGCAGAAGAACACCAACTATAGAATAAAGTCAAACAGAGGAACAATCTGAACCACCTGTTTGAGTAAAAGAAAGCATCAAAAAGATATATGGGATGAAGCTAGAAACCCAAACTTGCACTTGCAAGGGACTTCGTAGCCCAATAAATAACACCAATAGTATCCAATTCAATCTACACAAACCACATATAAGACTATTTAGAAACCTAAGGACCATTTGGTAGCAAGAATTCTGGAGTAGATTACAGAATGATAAGGTACGCTCCCATCCCTCGAGGAAATATCACGTTTGGTGAATCACTCTAAAATGCTCCAAAAGCTTCGCCTCCTGCCATTTAGGAGGATGATTTTCTATCTTCATTCTTGAATGCTCCACTGACTTTCCTTTTTCACTTTGACTAGGGGTGTATACCGGTTAGGTCTATGTAAGACCTAAACCCCAACCTTAGTGATCCTTGAACTCGAACTTGACCTGATCACAAAGGAAACCATTGGACTGCAACCCAATCTCAGACTATGCTAAAGCTGAAGTATATTATTATACATTATATATATCATCATATATGTAGGGGAATATCCATGCGCATCCATCCATCACCATATTATGGTGAGGGACAACATAGTAGGGCCGATTTTATGATACATCCTAACCATCTACGCACATGGGACCCCCTAAATTACGTCGGATCCATTGAGTTTTCACCTATTCGAATGGATTGGATTGAGGGGGTCAACTTTTTTTTCTTCAATATAGAGTCATTAAATTTATGGGCCACGGATGAAGGGGTTAGAGGCATGGGATTAACCCCAAACTTGATATATGAGCCCATCCAAGATTTCTCTTTCCATCCCTCACAAATCTCATGATCAGTGGGGCTCTAGGTGGGTCCAATTAAGTTTTTCCCTCACCATATAGTGAGAGGTGGATGCACATGAATGCCGATATAATATATGGATTTGAAGCTCTGATACCAAGTTTAACCCATAGATTGGATTGGGTATAGGGTTTTAACTAAATGTGTCGCGGGAAATAAAAATAAGAAGAAAAAAGAAAAGAGGGGGAAACAAACAGAACTAGCAGAAGAAAATGTAAAAGGATGGTCTACCCCACTAGGTTGGGAGATCACTCCTATATTATTATTTTCCTAATTTCTGAAATTACAAAAAAGTCCCTGAATATTATTATATTTACATCAAAGTCCCTGACTAATTCCAAAAATTACGAATACGTCCCTCAACTTATAACAATAACCAACTTAGGAAATAAAAATAAGAAATCCTAAGGAATGGAAATCTAATCCTAATTACAACTCATTAATAAATTAGGATACTAAAATGGATCTACATTGTTTGGATCTGCATCAGATTTGATTTGGGTCGTCGTCGTCATCGTCGTCATCGTCATCGTCAACGTCGTTATCATCATCATCAAAGCCTTGTCCCAACTATGTTGAGGTCGGCAACATGAATTATGTTTCTCCATTCCGATCTATCTTGAGCTAAATTCTCATATAAGTTGCACTTCTTAGATCTATTTTTACTACCGTCATCTAAGTCCTTTTCGGCCTACCCCTTCCCCTTAATGGGCCATCAACCTGCATAGCCAAACTTTTTATTACCGACGTTGTTGCCGACCTACGTTAGACATGCCCAAACCATCTCAAATGGGTTTCTCTAATTTTATCCCCTCTTGATGCTACCCCTAAATGCTCTCAAAATCGCTCATTTCTAATTTTATCCTTCTTAGTTTTACCAAACATCCACCTCAACATTCTTAGCTTAGTTGGTGAGGCATCTCTCTTCCATAGAACCAACTAGGGATCAATCCTTGGTTGTAGCACGGATGGTGAGACACTTGAGTGAGTGTGTGAGTACTTAACTTTACAAAAAAAAAAAAAAATCCATTCAATCTTGCTAGCACAAGTCTCATAAAGTACTCTTAAAGCAATTCTCCACTTCAACCATCTCACTTTTATCCTATGTTTGACATCTTCATCAATCTCACTATCCTTACTAATTAATGAGCCAAGGTAACAGAATGAATCTCTTTGTGGTATCCCCTGGGTTTCAATTCTTTATAAATGCCCATTGAAGTTGCACTCCATATATTCTGCCTTTGTATAACTTATTTTTTAAAGCCTTCGGATTCTAAAGCCTCCCTCTATTTCTCGAATTTTCCATTCATACCATCTCTTGATTCATCCACTAACACTATATCATCGGCAAACAACATACACCAAGGTACCTCCTCTTGAAAATGAACAGTTAACTCATCCACAATTAATGCAAAAATGTAAGGGATCAAGGCCAACCCATGATGCAAACCTATGGCCACTGGGAACTCACTTATCTCTCCACAGGTAGTTCTCACACTCATTGTCGCTTCTTCATACATGTCTTTAATAATTTCAATATAACCTCTTGGAACATTCATTTTATTTAAAACCCACCAAACTAAATCTCTAGGTACCTAATCCTGCGTTTTTTCTAGATCGATGAAGACCATATGCAAATTCTTCCTCTTCGCTTTTCCATTAATTGCCTAAGGGAAAAGATAGCTTCCATAATTGACCTCCCTGGCATAAAACCAAATTGATGTTTAGATATCTTGGTCTTCTGTCCAAGTCTTTGCTCTAGTACTCTCTCCCATAGCTTCATAGCATGACTCATAAGTTTTAATCACACGGTAGTTGGTATAGTTTTGTATATCTCCCTTAGTCTTATATATAGCTATTACAAAACTTCTTCTCCATTCATTCAGCATCTTCTTTGTCACTAATATCTTATTGAAGAGCCTAGTTAACCAAATCCCCCTAACTTCTCCTAAACATTTCCAAGCCTCAATCAAAATGTCATATGGACCGATGGCCTTTCCTGCCATCATTTGTGTCAATGTTTTCCTCACTTTTACCACCCTAATTCTACGGAAAAAAGTATGTTCTGGTAACAAAGTATGTTCGGATCTGATTTGGGTGGAGGACAGAAATCATGAGATGAGGTCTATGTTTCGGGTTGAATTTGGGTGGAGAAGAGGAAATAGAGAATGAGATTTGGGTTAGGTATGAGTGAGGGGAGTTAAGGGAGGTGGAGGTTAATGTGGGGAGAGGAGGAGATTGGCGGTGGAGGAAGCAGGGTTTTGGAAATTAGCTATCATCACACAAGGTATGTTAGGTTTGAGATTGATGCTCTCAATCTCTTGTTTCTTTCCTGCAATGGGCGCGTTCTTCCGGGGCCATCTTCGTAATCTTCTGAGGTGATGAAAAGTCAATCTCAAATTCTCTAGTAGCAGCAATGTGGATACTGAGGGTTGGAGAAGAAGGGCGTCAGGCATTAAATGCGTGTAGATGCAGCTAACTCTAAATAAATAAATATAGAATGTGACTCGACAGAGTCAACTCGCTCCTACTCAACTTGGCTCAACCCGAGACCACCTACAAGTCCAGTATTTTAAACATTGACCCTACTATTTTATAGAGTAGATCTCCTCATTGCTATTAGAATCCTATGATTCATATGCCAAGTCCTACTATACATATTGAATTCTATGGAAAAAGATTCATATCCATACAATGAATCCCATTTACAAGTGAGCCTTAGGATTCAGACATGAATCGTATGATTCAATACTATTTTTATCAAATCTTACAATTCAAGCAATTCGTTTTTAAGAGGTTACGAGCCATTTTTTCTACATCATTTTCATCAATAAAAAGGCTTTATAGTATAGGAGAAATATACCGATATGCCCACACACCCAAAACATGAAGAGGATAAAACAGGAAAGAGGTTATCTGGTCATTAAAGGAACTTCTTAAGAATTTGTGGGCTGTTGGAGAGGTTTTATAGATAAATAGAAATAAGAATGTAACTGTACTTCAAGGGTTTTGTGCTACTTTTTTCATATTTTTTTCGATCTTAGACACTTATTTAACTTCAAGAATAATGTTGATGATTTGGATTTTATATTATTTTTTATGTAAAGAAATTAAAAGAGAAAACCACAACACATTTATTTTTCCTAGTTAAATTGCATCTTAAACATATTTAACTATTCAGACATATATTAATATATATCAATAATGTTTCCATTGTACTTCAAGGGTTTTGTGCTACTTTTTTCAAATTTTTGCGATCTTAGACACTTATTTAACTTCAAGAATAATGTTGATGATTTGGTTTTTATATTATTTTTTATGTAAAGAAATTAAAAGAGAAAACCACAACACATTTATTTTTCCTATTTAAATTGCATCTTAAACATATTTAACTATTCAGACATATATTAATATATATCAATAATGTTTCCATAAGTTTGTATCATAGTTTTATTTGTCACTCTATTGTAGCTATTGTAGATGGAAAATGGATGGTTTATGAATAACTATTTTTCATACCTTTTTTTTTCATTTTCATTATTTCATTTTTGCTAAGAAAAAATAAAAAAAAATCTTACTATTCACAATACAATTCAATTCATGAATGATTTGCTATGCTAATTCGATTTTGGAAACAACAGATGTCCTTTTTTAAAAATAGACACCAGCTTCTGTACTATAATTGGTTAGAACACGTAGGGCGCGAATTTTCTTGGCATTTCCCACTGGGCTCTCATGCATTTAATAAACATTTTCCATATTTATTTTTTTTATTTTATAGGTTCAATGTGCCACTGTTACAAACATCCTTAGTTAATTATTACTGAAGAAAAACCTCTGAATATTTTCCAACATGAGATTTTTCTTAGGATAATACAAGGAAATGTTGTGAAAGTAAATAAATAATAAAAATGTTAAAAATGAAAATAAGTTTATTTTAATGTTTAAAAATTATTTCTATATAATTTTTACTAAATTATTCTAATTTTATCACAATGGTAGTGTGTTTTTTCACAACATTTTCATTTTTCCAATATTTTCAAAATATTGTGAATCGGAAAATTGACATTTCATGGTATCACTACAGTTTCAAAACGTCACCAACTTGCTTCCAATTCGAAAATATGTTTGTTTCACAAAATACTAGAACATAAACTCTAATAAAACAGTAGAATCCTACATAGAATACCAGTGGATAATGAAAACGAGATTCCAAATAGAGTCATTTCAAATTTACAGCATTAAAAAATGCCAGTATTCTAAAATAAATCACTTTTTATTACTTGCTATCAGATTGATCAATAGGATCATAAAGCAGAATCCCACGGTAAATGGAATCGTCACATATTTAGAAGGAATCCTAGAATATAGGAGCAGTGGATTTCTTTGATTGAGGTGGGTGGAGAGTGGGGGTAGATGCTATTAATCAAATAGTAGCTTCACTCGACAATAGTACTAACATGTATAACTTATGTCTATTATCATCTCTCAGTTCAGGTAGTCATTATTCAATATCATCCAAGCCCAAAAACCATTGCCTTAAAAAGTTCCCTTCATAGTTACAAAACAGTCATTATGTAATAGTTTTGGCAGCAACTGAACCTATCCTCCCCTACCCTCTTTTCTCTTCCCCCTTCTCACTTTTTCCCCTCCTCTCTTTTTCCCTCTCTCTGCAAAAGGTGGGGAGCATGTAAATAAGCACCCAACTACACCCTATGCAAACCATTTACTCATGATTAGGTTGAAACACCAACTTTCCCACATGCTTTCACCATTGATCTTTGGAGCCTCCAAATCTGAATATATAATTATCTAATTAGGCTAATTTTGTAGGCATCCTTAATCCAAGCACAAACCGCCACCCCAGGTAGACTCCCCCTGCTCTTTCCCACCCACATAATCGGCATTCATCAAACTTGACCCCTACAGGCTGGTCTGTATATCAACTAAATAAAACTTCTTGCAAAAGAAAACTTACCTGTCAACATCATCATAGCGAAGAGTTATAAATAAAAAAAAATTAAAAAACAACATCATCATAGTGAAACCTTATCTGATAATAGCTTGAGCAGGCTCTGTGTATTTTACTTTGCTACTCGAACTCTATTTTAAATCCATGTTCGCTATAACTTCACAAACCATCACTATTTCCTTAAATGCCTTATATGCTCCCCCCTACCCACAGTTTCATGACCTTTAACCCTCCAATACGTAGTTCCATGATGCAAGCATGCACACAAAATACATCCATACATATATTCATGCATACATGCATATAACACAGTATTGACAACTGGTCATGAAATAGTCTAGATCACAATGTTCTTTCAGAAACCAACTATATTAAAGGAGGATTTAGAGAAGAGAATATACATTAAGTATTCCAGACATAGTCGAAAGTCAAAAGGATTTGCAAACAAAGCTTTGTTATAAGGCACAGATACAATCCTTCATATTTTGGCTTCACAGAAGACGTTTAACTTGTTTAAATTTCTTCTTTGTTGAGGTCAACTCTTAATCTGTAAAACATGAAATATAATGGTTAGGGGAATTTATTTTTTTTACTGCCCATGGAAACAAAATGTGAACTTTTCAACATTGCTCAGGCCAAAAAGTTACAATAAAAATAAATCAAATGCAGTCTTGAAAGCACATAAAATACATTAGCAAAAAAAAAAAAAAAAGTTTACTAGATGTATGAACATGACATGTATGGCAAACAACAAACCAAGGTAAGTCTCAACAAAAAAAAAAAAAAAACCTACATAAGGCTGGGTTTTCCCAAGTCAAATCCCATTAATATCATAAGAAGACTGTCCAACAGGCCCAATAAGCTGGACTTAACCAAACTTTAGGGCCCAAAATCCTTATGGGGATGGACAAGGTTCCACGGGGTCAGGTATGTTGGACTCACCAAGTATATAACTAAAAGGAAAAGGATAAACTTCGAGCTGCAAAGTGGGTCTCCCCACTTCCTTCTTTTCACGATATTTCAATTCGTATGATTTTCTCTAATTGGAAAAAAGTGGCCCTCTCTTCCACGGCAGCTTTTACACCCCAGCCAAGCTGATTCATCATACGTGTGGTAACATGAAGCTGAACTTTGGGACTGTTCTGGGTAATTCAAATTCAGCTAGGGTGGGTGGCCTAATTGCAAATTTGCAATGATGTGGACCAAACCATTCTGTCTTTTCCGGTCCTGTATACAGCAACTAGGCAACTGATATTGACCTTTTTGCCTCAAAGATTGACCTCATCAAGCCTATAGGTCAAGGCTCCAACATATAATTAATCGAAGGGGATTTTTTTGTGCTATTCGATGGGCATAGGTCACCGTTAAAGCCGCTTGGAGGCTTGTAAATGTGTGCATTGAAGCTTGGGAGATCACTCAATATTTACAAGCTACCTTCCTCCACATTAATCACAGTGCTACTTCAGAGGCAGCTCGCTTAGCTAATGAGGGAGTTCATCGCCCCAGCCTAAGTTTGACTGTTGATAATACCGTCCATTTGTGTACTAGTGAAAGTGTGTGTTCTGTTTTCTTTTTTTTTTTCTTTTTCTTTTTTTTCATTTTGTGCAATTTTGATAAAGAATAATTCTCTTATACAATAAATCCTTCATATATTAATATAGTCACCTTCTCAAAAAATATATATAACTAAATAGTAGAAAAAATAAATATTGTACTATATATTTACATGCAATATGTATATAATATTCTTATGTTTTTAAAGAGGTGTTAATGGCTATGGTTTGAGCAGGAAGAAAAAAAAAAAGAGAATTGATTCAATAAGAAACAAATTGGATTCAGCCCCAAGTCGAACATAAGCCTCTCATAAGTCATAACCCTCATACAAGCAGACTCGTGTCTAGATTTCTAGGTCCATATTGACCACAGATTCAAGCCTTGCAATACTTACCAGGCCTGAACCTGAGTGCATCAATAAGGACAAATGTAGAAGAGGACAACAGACATACAAATAGTTTTCTATTGGGATGAAAGATGGCATCAAGATGAACCAAGTTAGCACGGTTTCTGGAATTTATACAAAATATGAAATCCTAGTATGAGATAAGCAATCATTATCAAACTACCTATTGATCAGCAGAACACCTGGAAACAATGGCACGGGCCATTCCCAAGTATGAAAATGTGTATGTCAAGTAAAAAAAATAAAAATAAAAGCTTAACAACCTGTAAGAAAAGCAACTGAAAGCAGAGACAAGGAAACCATTGCTAAAAAGATTTTCTTAGCTTTTCTCTTTCAAATATATGTAGAATGAAGTAAGCAGATATCAAGAATAAACTTTTTTTAACATAATATACATGGTTGCAATATTATTTCATTTTCTTTCCACTCAACCATAGAAACCCAATTAAATCCAGTCTTCTCATTAATTAAAAAAACTCAAAGAACAAACCAACTAAAAGCCCCTTACAAAAGTTAAGAGAAAAAAAAAAAGGAGGAGCTCATTTACAATTCTATCATGGCCCATCTGTTTGCACAGACTTGAATTCCATGGAAACATTAGCGCCAGTTTGTTTGCACTATATTGCATAGGAATTCAAGATCCAATGAGCTCCACGAATGACTTTCAAAGAGGTGAGAGATAAAGGATATGAGGTGAGGAGAAAATGAAATAAGGTGGAGATGCAGATGAGACCCATCTTCCCTTTATTCAATTTCCATTAAAGGAGAGGTCATTTGATGTGCATTCTTGGATACTCACCTTTGTTCTTCATTTTTTAACCACTTAAGACATGAATTGTCTCAATTCATATTGCATTCTAATGCAACCACACATGCCCATAGATTTTTTTTTCCTAACCAAAATGGTAAAAAATGAGAAACAAAGGTGAAGAAACAATGTAGTTAGTGGAAAATGAATTAATGGGTGATGTAAAATGAATACCCAACTATCACCCTATTATACCAAAATCGTCTCATCTATATCTCCACGTTATGACCTTCCCCACATGCAACCAAAAAAAAACCCCTTTGAAATTTCTACAAACAATTGACTTACAATTCCTAGTAACTGAGTGAAGCTGAAAACAAAAATCTAGTAATCTAGTTACAGATAAAATCACATCCCATTCTCTTCAAACAGAACCAGAAGACCAATCAAATCCCATCTCCCCAGTCCCAAATGCAGCAAAACAATTAATTAGACTGAAAGAACACAAAAACAAAAATGGGGGTCGAATCTTTTTTAAGGATGAGTTCTGTTCGAGACCCATGTTGTAATTCATCAGCAGAAGATCATTTTTTTCTCGACAAATTGGCAAGAACTACTACAAGTGAAGTCGATTGACTACCAAATGGAATTCCTAGCAACTACAAAAGCAGCCGAGGCTAACCCTAAAACAATCATCTTTGATGAGAAAACCTAATGATTATTGAAGATGAGGAGAGAGAGTCGTTTGAAAGAGATGATTGGGGCCAAACCTTTCGGGAATCTGGATCGTTTGAGCCGGATCTTCGTCCTGTGATGGTTTTAGGGGTTTGTATACTTTTTATAGGAGAAGGAAGAAAGAAGAGGGGAAGAGAGTAGTAGGTTTCGGTGATGCCGCGATGGAGATGAGGAAGTGAGGATTTATTTAGAGTGGGGCCCACCTATTATTAAATGGCCCCCCTAAGCACTCATTCTTGTGGGTCCCACTTGGGATGGGGATGGGGATGGGGATGGAGGGAGGATTACGGTGATCGAGGAGGCTCGAATCATCATCCTCTCCTTTCGATCAACGCTGATAAATTTTCATTATCCAATATAAGTGCAAGTCAATCCAACGGTCCTCCCCCTCTCTCTTCTACTAACCACTCCGAGGGGTGATCATGCGCCGGCCCAGCCCGAGCTTGATCAGGGATTGCCCACTTTGGGCCGAACTTGAATATGTAATTAGGGTCCAATTAATAATTGAGCCTGGCTTGGATTAAGTGATGGAAAGCCTATAGCCCGGCCTGGCTCAACTTATATAAAAAATGCATGCAATTTAATTCAATTAGTGCTCTTATGTCTACAAAAGTGGTGAAAAGTCCGATTCAGCTTGGCCTGATTAATTAAATGGGAGGACTCAAACTTAACTTTTATGGCCCGTGTCGGTCTTGGGCTGAGCTTGGGTCAATCTTTCTAAAGCCAGGCCGAGCCCGAAAATGCCTTAGCCCGGCGGCCATGAACACCCCTACCCACTTGTATAAACTCTATAAAAATATATCTCAATCTCTCGTGCGTGTGGAGAGAGAGATGTATATTGATATTTATAATCTCTTTACAATTTTTTTGTAACAATTACAATGATTTTGGAAAGATATAGATGTCACACATATATTACAGATCATAGAAGGATTAATATGAGATTTGCCTATCACCATGTGATATGAATTTCCAATTTTGAGTTGATCCGTATCTCTTGACTTGCTGGCTCTGGTTTGGTTTTTGGACTGGGCTTGGTTGGTTGCATCCTTAGGTTGGTTAATAACTCCCACACGAATACACACACGACAGTGGACGACTTATATTGGATCTGGATTCTGAGTTCAATCATTATTCTTCTTCATCAAATTTCATCACCTTTCTAAATGCAAACAAGTGATTTCTCACCTTTTTTATGGATTGCAATGAGGTTTAGGGTCTTGTTTTCATTTTTCTAAAAGGTGGATCCTGATTGATTAAAAGAAAAGAGTATAGGATACATTGATACAAGATACATTACATATAGCTACTTTGCAAAAGCAGTCTAAAGACTGGGGCTAACTTATACAACCTACTTTGCAAAAGCAGGCTAAAGACTGGGTCTAACTTATACAAAATGGTAACCAGAAATTGCGCGCTTAAGAAGAATATGAATGTCTTTCCAGTAATACATTAATCACCATGACAAGTTTCCTTGTATCTGAAGTGTGTCTATAACCAGGAAACAGTCTCCTTCAATGAGCAAGGGAGAATAACTATGAGTAACTATCAGCTTGATGCCCTAGTGTAATGGTTGTAGTTAAGATTCAGGTTCATTGTCTAATACAACCTGACCTGCGCATGCATGGGATATCTGAATAATCTCCCTTGATAATTCCACCTAAATCAGGATTCACAGTTAAGTGGGTGTCCGATCAATCGGATCCTCTATCCGATCGATCGAATAGCGGCGAATTTTAAATCTGAGTTGTTTTTTAATGTTTGCAAAACTTTCAAATTCTTTTCTATTGGAATCTTGACTCTTCTACATGAATCAAGAGTTATTTAAAGACATCTTCTCTAAACCTAGGGTTGTCCCTTGTAGCTCTCTCATTATTCTAAGCCCTAGAAATTCCCCAGAGAGATTTCTACTCTCCAGAGAGCCATCTTGTGATCTATGTGCTGAAGCTTTCAACTTCTGGAGCCCCTTCCTCTACTTTCCATATAGATTCGTCTTGTGCAAGGCGTTGAGATTCAAGTACTGAAAAAGGTGAACGGCTTGGTCATCGACAAGATCAACTATGGTCCTTACATTGTAGTCAATTGTAAGGGGTAGTGAGTACTTCTTGTAACCTTTGTTATTCATAGTGCTTGATCTTTTGCATTGTTATTAGGTCTCGTGATTTTATTTTTCTATTTAGGAATTTTTCACGTAAAAAACCGCGTGTCCATCTCTTTAGATAATTTGCAGTTAATTGTTGGTAACTTAGATTTACTATTTTTTTATTTCCATATAAAAATCTGTGTTGAGACCTTATAGAACCCTAGGGTTAGATATAGATTGACCCTCTTGGTTTTTTCACATTTGTAACTTGGAAGATAATGGAAGTGTCCAAAGGTGCTTCTAACATAAACGGGCAATGGCGGACGTAGGATTTTCATTTAGGTGGGGCTAAAACTTTGTTAGACTTAATATTAAAAATAAACTTTGCTAGACTTTTTCAAATTACCAAATAGTACCTATAAGTTTTTCTTTAAAAAATGTCCAACTCGTGGAACTCAACTAGATGCATGATAATTATTGAAAATTAGGCAATGAAGAGAGGAATTAGGATGTTAATCAGAAGTATCAAAAAACTTTAGATGGATAAAACATTATTCTAACTTTAATTTTAGATACTCAAATTATCATTTTCACTAAATTTATCTGTCAAAATCAATGCCCAATGGAGATTACTGCAAATTCAAGATGAGTGGGTGTGTGAGAAAAAACTGAATACAAGAAAAAACGGAGTGGCCACTCAACAAAGTGCACCTTTCCCGACACTATTTGCCGACGCAGTGAAAATTTGCGTTGGTAGAAGTCTTATTTCCAACGCATATTTGGACTGCGTTGGCAAAAGTCACAGAAATTGCTAGTTTTATAACCGACGCAAGTAAGACTGTGTTGGCAAAAGCTGTGGTAACCACATTGGCGCCAACAAAAGTTCCCCCAAAAGAGAGGGAAAGTTTTGCCAACGCGTATTTTTCTAATGGCAACACAATAATGCGTTGACAATTATCTTGCCTATTGGCGACGCTAGGTGTAACGTTGGGAAAGCTCTGAGTTTTAATTCGCACCATTGCCGACGCATGAGTTGCGTCCACAAAGCCCCATCTTACCTTTTCTGACACTATTTTCGACGCAGTGAAAATTTGTTTTGGTAAAAGTCTTATTTTCAACGCAGATTTGAACTGCGTTAGCAAAAGTCACAAAGAATTACTACTTTTACCGACGCAAGTAATACCGCGTTGGCAAAAGCCGTGGAAAATACGTTGGCGCCAACAAAAATTTTTCCTAAAAAAGAGAGAAAGTTTTGCTAACCCTGTTTCCTAATGGCAACGCAATAATGGTTGACAATTATTTTACCTATTGGCGACGCACAGGTGTGCGTTGGGAAAACTCTAACTTTTTATCCGCACTATTGCCAACACATGAGTTGCGTCCGCAAAGCCCTAACTATAACAAACTGCACCTTTCCTGACACTATTTTTCGATGAAGTGAAATTTTGTTTTGGCAAAAGTCTTATTTCCGACGCATATTTGGACTACATTGGTAAAAGTCACATAAAATTACTACTTTTACGGATGCAGAAAAACCGTATTTGCAAAAAGCGGTAAAAAAACACATTGGCATCAATAAAAGTTTCCTCCAAAAGACACGTTGGGTTCTGTTTGGTTGGATTGCATGTCAACGTGAATAAGATCTAATGGTACATTTTATCACTTTTTCTAGGAAAGTGGCCCATATACATGCGATTTAATATAGTAGGGCCATATCTTATTGACAATTGGGGCCAGGCTCAGTGCAACGTCGACATCCTGGCCTAACATGGCTCGTTCATTGGCCAGGCGGGTCTGGGCTAAAGCACGCGCCCAATTTACACCCCTAGTTCCTAAAGATTTGATCCCATTGCTCAAGACTTCCTTCCCGTTGGAATTCCCGCTTTGGATATCTCTTCTCGCTGAAATGCAGAAGTGATTCGTATCCCATGGTTTCTCCTTCTCAGACGATAGCAGGTATTTTCTTCTCTCTATCTTTAAACTCTAACCCTCACATCCAATTTATTGGAGGGTAAAAATATATTTTTAGCCGCTGCCATTAAATGGGGCGTTGATAAAACTTATTTCAGTGGGGTCATAGGAGCCCCGACTAAAAGTTGTGGAATTTGTTCTTTAATTTTATTCTCGAGCATAGTAAAGTCGCCGATGATTAAACCGTTGTTAATGAAAGTATGTCTTTCAAATAGCAAAGGTATGTCTCTTCCCTCTCCCCTGGCTGCCTTGGCTTCCATCTTCTCCCACCCGCCCAACCCCACCAGCCCCGTAGCCCGCCCGGTGTTTTTTTGTTTGGTATTTTCGCCCTCTTTTTATGGTTGTTGCTATGGAAAAGAAGATTTATGTTTTTTGGCTGGTTTTTTCAGTGGTTTTGTTGCAGTGATTATTAGGCTTTGTGCATGTGGGTAGTGTACCGTTAGGGTTATGCAAATATACAAGGAAAAGCCTACCTTCCATTGGCTCCAATTCCAAAAGCCCCTGCTTGATTCAGTCCTATGGAAGGGGGAGGGGGGGGGGGGGGGGGGGGGGTGGGGGTGTTCACGAATGACCTATCTCATATGATCCATTTCAGAAATAGAGATTGCAATCAGATTTGTGTTAGTATGATGCCCCTTGCCTTGATTTAATATCGTTTGGTTGTCTCTTGTCATTGAATAATCCTGTTTGAATGCTTTTTTTTTATTTGTTATTTTTGATGTAGATGGTGATTCTGTCGAAAAGTTAGGATCTTTGGACCTGATTTATGTATATATTGGTTTGATGTTGATTCGAGAATACGGTTTAGTTGTGTTGGAGGATTGGGGTTTCTTGTCACCTATTGCTGATAATTGACGTGGGGCACTTTTTGTTGGGGTTTTCTTGTTCTGATTATGATTATTGCTTGATTGCATTTCATGGAATAGATGTGAGTTTCTCATGAATTATTACGTCATGTCTGTCAGTTGTTGCAGCGGATTTTTTATGTTTCATTTCCCCACGAATGTGGAGTGGGCAGGATTACTCTGTGATTAAACTGATGATTCATATGTTTGAGGTGGGAACAAAAATATTCTGGCTATCAATTAGACTAGAGAAAGTGTATGAATGGTATCGGGGAAAACCTTGCTCCGGAGTCTTGATGATGCAGGCCCTAGGGTTAGGACCTATAGCAATTCTCTTATAGAATTGAAGTGGGTTATCGTAAGGTTTGGTTCAATCTCACCAAGCCTATGAATTCCTCCTAAATTTATATAGTATAAATGGGCATCTCTATGTGATGGTGGTCATAGGTTCGAGTGGTGGAGTTCATAGATTGAAAAATTGAGATTAGGTATGCCCATAGGGCTTTGTTGGGTAGGATATTATCTCAACCCAAACCACACCTACTTGTACTTAGGTAAACCCAAACCTATAATTAGAATTTTGATTGAATTAGAGGTTGAGGCAAGCATCTAAACAACAATGGTTTGTTTCTACATTTTATTTTCAGAGGAAAATCCTCTCCATTTTTTTGCGTCCATTGGTCCTTACTCCTACGATTTAGTGTAGCTTTTTATTATTTCTAATAGAGTTTGGATATTAACATCTTAAATAAGTGAAGCATTTATAAATAACTTATTCTACTAGCTCTCTTGTGAAATTAATTGTCTTTAAATAATGTGATTAAGTCTCAATTTCAATAGTTATACACGAGATTTGGATGTCTAGCTGTTATCCTTTGATGATGGAACATTATTATCTATACTAAACAATAATATTCTCAAATATCACGAAAGCCAATAGAACAAGATGTCGGAACCAAGCAATATCATCAAATATTTCCACTATGCAAAATATTTTTGAGAACAAATATTGCTACAGCTATTTTGTGGAAATCTTTGGATCGATGGTATATAATATGGGTTCTTTATCAGCTATCAGCTAATGTTAAACTATGATGACAACTGCTTTTATCCATCTGTATGTGATGGTGAGTTTCCTCTAAGAAAATAATTGTTCAACCATCAACCCTTCCTCTGCCATATATCATGCCTAGGTAAGTTCTGGAATTGATTTTAGAGTTTTCTAAGTTTAGGAACTCTGTATCTCTATAAGATAGCAATAATGAATATCAAGTGAGCCTAGAAGCTTGTATCTTGCTTGAGTAGATTGCATTTAGCCAACCCCAGTTCAATGGGATAAGCCGACTAGCCGATGGTGATGGTGTGGTGAATTTATGAGTTTTTGTTAAGTGTGGATTGACTAATGATCCCTTTTTTTTTAAAATTGGATTAGCTGATGGGTTATTGACTCTACTACAGATATTTTTTAATATTACAATTTGCTTATGGTTTTAGATTCATAGAAGAAGAGTCTTAATATAAAAAGGGGTTTATGACTAATTAATTAAAAGGAAACAAAGTTTTTTCATCTCCCTCCGGAAGTTATTCACGATTCCTATTTCTTGGTGTCTCTTGTTCCTTTTGTGAAACATTTAAGTAGCTATCTCAGGCTTTGCCATAATATGTTGTTCCTACACAGTTTTTGCAACCGTAACATTGACAGATACAAATTTTATGATAACAGTGTATGTTTATGGATGTCAAAAATAAAGTTGTTACTGATGCCTCTAATTAAAGTAGAATTCAGTTTTTAATGGTTTTTGCCTCCTTACAGTGGAAGGAAAGAAAGTAACCTTAAAATACAATACAGCAGTGGGTATCTTATTAGCTAATATCTACAATCCAACTTGCACCAAAATAAGGGAAGTAAAGCTACCTAGTGTGCCTTTAAAATTTATTCAAAATTGAAGATGGATTCTAAATTTCCCATTGTTATGACCAATGCATCATGATACACTAGCAAGCAACAGAAGAAGTATTAGAGGACCTTAGTCTCAACCATTTGCACAAGTACTCAACACTCATCTTCAAAACCTCATAAAAACCAGCATGTCAAGTCTACGTATTAGCTCACTTGTTGGGTAGAAGTTTTTCTTCATGACCCATTTGGCAGACAACTCATTCTGCAACTCTAGAGCTTCCTTTGTCATACCTTCATAAGCCACACCTTCAACTCATATCTGGCCCAGTGGGTCTGGCTGATAGAGAACAAATGGGAGACACCAGAGTGAAAGGTAGCTAAATTATATTTCTTGATTTGCTTTCGGTACATGGTTTTAATTAGTCTCTACACTATATATTGCTGTTATTTTAACTATTGTTGTTGTTTTAGCTAAATTAATGATTAGCCTTTCCATCCTCGTGTGTGAAATCCATGGACCCCAGCCTATTTTTTTGGGAAAAAAAGAGAGTAGAAATACGTATTTGGGCATTTGAAGACCCGTTCTTGAGGCTCTGGGCAGAAATACATCTATGCAAAAATCCTTGTTGTTTGTGCAACAGGTTCAATCTCACGGTGAATATCATTAGTGAGGAATGCTATATTTTATGAGCGCGTTGCTATATTTTTATTGTTGTCCTTCGCGAGGAATGATGAAGTAAGAAGCACACATTTTTTTAGCTCCCCGAACTTGTATCATTTAGCATCCCTATACAAGAGTTTATGTTCCCTCAAGTTTCTTTTAAATGGTTATGTTCCCTCAAGTTTCTTTTAAATAAGCTAATTGTATTGTCTATTACTTGTAATTTTTAGCGCAAGTCACAGAGGAATTCAGAGAGCCGGAGCAAAGTGAAGACGCTTCATGTTAAAGATCATCACCAACTCATTGCCAAGAAGGAGGGAACGTTGGGGGTGTCCATGTTCTGTTATGTGATGTGTTTAGTTTTCCAATAAACAAGTGAAGAATGAGTCTTCAGAAGACCAAGTCTTCAGCTGAAGTGGAGTAGTAGTTTGTTGAAGTTGTTGCTATTTTTTAGGATCTGAACTTATTTTTGTAGATCATGTAATTGAATTATTTTATATGAAAAACTGTTTATTCATCTCCATTTTTTGTGTTTCAGTTAGTGAACTGTCTGCGTTTTGTATTTACATTTTGGTATTAGAGCAGGGTTGGCTATCTGAGAGATGGAGTCGTTGAACTCTTGTGAACTTGCTATGAGTGTGAGTATGGATCTCACCAACACCATAAGAGGAATTGAGAAGCTGAACAATACAGATTATGACTACTGGAAGTCATGCTTGGAGTCTTATCTTCAGGGTCAAGATCTTGGGAAGTAGTGAATGGAGCTGATGTGACTCCTCTTAATGGCATGCCTGAGACTCAAGATGCCTCTAGGAAGTGGAAGATCAAAGCTGGGAAGGCTTTGTTTGCTCTTAAGGCTACCATTTCAGAAGGATATGCTGGAGCATATTCTTGATGTTAAGACCCCAAAGGAGGCGTGGGATTCGTTTGCTTCTTTGTTTTCAAAAACAAACAATGCAAGGCTACAAATGCTTGAAAATGACATTGGGGATGATCTCTCAAGGTAATATGACAATATCTGAATATTTTCTGAAAGTTAAAGGTATCTATCATGATATTTCTCAGCTAGATGAAGAATCCAAGATCACAAATGCACGCAAGAGAAAGATAATCATTCGAGGCTTGAAACCTAAGTATAGTGAGCTTATTACAGCTATTCAGGGATGGCCAGTTCAGCCATCTCTGATTGAGCTGGAAAGCCTTATAGCCAATCAAGAAAGCTTGGCTAAACAACTTGTTGCAGTTTCTTTGAAGGAAAATGAAGAAGTGCTCTTCACTGGACGAGGAAGCAAGTTTAGCTCAAGGAGGGCAAGCATTCAGAAGCAGTGAACCAAAGAAGCAATATCAAAGACCAAAGAAGACTATGATATGCTACAATTGTGGTAAGCCTGGCCACTTTGCTAGGAACTGCAAGGCACCAAAGAAGTCTGAGGAAAGCAATTTGGCTACCTCAAATGATGCACATCGGAAGACCCAAAGTGATGATGAATGGAGTGCGCTTGTCTCCATTGTTGAAGATCAATCGATATTATCTGAGAAAAAAAGCATTTTTTTTTTTGGATAATATATGGTCTGAAGAAGAGTTAGAGATTGCTCTAACTAATCATATGGCATCTGCTAGTTCTATGAAGGAAGTTACTTTGGAACAACCAGACTACACTACAGTTTGGATTGTGGATTCAGGCTGCTCGAATCACATGATAGGAGATGAACAAAAGCTCATCAAGAAAACATATTATATGGGTAAGAAGATGGTTGTCACAACTAATGATGCTAAATGACCAATTGCTCGTGTAGGAGACTCTTTTTTTGCTCTAAAGTCCAGCAACGAAAATTGTGTACTCAAAGATGTGTACCATGTATACCGAACATGAAGAAGAATCTGATATTAGTTTCTCAGATTACAAGTTCAAGTAACTTTGTCATTTTTGGTCCTAATGATGTGAAAGTGTACAAAGATTTGCAGATTTTGGGACACCTTACATGGAAGGAAAGAAAAAAGGATTCAATATATGTTATGACAGCCCAAGATGCATATGTTGATAGAATTCGGAAAAATGAGACAGCTGATCTGTGGCACTCTCGTCTTGCACATGTTAGATACTTGAAGCTGAAAGTTTATGATGAAGAAGCAGCTGGTGAGAGGGCTTCCAGAGCTAGAAGTTCATCTTGATGTAATCTGCCCTGGATGTCAGTATGGGAAAGCTCATCAGTTACCTTATTCCAAATCTCAATTCCAAGCAAAACAGCCGCTCGAACTAGTTCATTCTGATGTTCTTGGCAAGGTGAGAATTCCGTCTATTGGAGGTAAAAGATACCTTCACGTTTATAGATGATTTTTCAAGATTTGTGTGGGTGTACTTTTTAAAAGAAAAATCTGAAGTCTTTCAAAAATTTGTGGAATTTCACAAACAAATAGAAAGTGCACTTGGCTATAAGATCAAATGTTTGAGATCTGATAATGGTGGAGAATTCTCATCAAGTGAGTTCTCAACATTCACACAAAAAAAAACGGGATACGTATGCAATTTTCTTGTCCAAACACACCCCAACAGAATTGGGTAGCAGAAAGGAAAAATCGGCACCTGACAAAGACGTGTAGAAGCATGATGCATGCCAAGAATGTTCCAACCAGATTCTGGGCTGAGTGTATGAAGACTGCTGCATATGTTATCAATCGTCTTCCTCAACTGAAGCTTGATTTCATGTCACCCGTGGAAAAACTATTTGGTGTTAAGCCCAATGTAAGTCATTTTCACGTTTTGGTTCAATTGTTATGTATTTGTGCCTGACCATTTACGTAAAGTTTGAGAAGAAAGCTCTTAGATGCATCTTCACCGGATATGACTCTGAAAGAAAGGGTTGGAGATGTGTAGATCCAGCCACCGGACGCGTTCATGTTTTAAGGAATGTGGTCTTTGACGAGGCTTCTTCATGGTGGTCAACTGATCACATTATTCTTCTAGATAGCAGAGAACTTGAGTTAGAGTTACAAGAGAAGATGAGTTCAGACATTGTGTCTGAACCAGTACTTGAAGAACCAGCTGAGCCGTGTCTAGAGAAGACACCAAATCAAGCAGCCACATCCCCGGATCCATGGAGGTCTGGTGTGCACCAAATCAGAAATGCGGAAGAGATGAGACCATCTCAGCTGAATGAACCAAAAAATGAAGATAGCAAAGCCGAACTCAAGATATGCAAATTCTGTTCTAACCGCAGCATTGGTGGTCACAACTGATGAAGCAGACGGCATATGTGAACCGGTTTCATTTGAAGAAGCTCAAGGGATATTGGTTTGGAAGGAAGCAATGTCTGAAGAAATTAAAGCTCTCAAACAAAATGAAACCTGGGAGCTTGTACCACGACCTGCTGGAGTAACAACTATTTCGTGTAAATGGGTGTACAAAATCAAAACAAGAACCGATGGTTCAGTGGAGAGGTTTAAAGCTCGGCTAGTGGCCAGAGGTTTCTCGCAACAGTTTGGTCTTGATTATGAAGAAATGTTCAGTCCGGTTGCTAAATCACGACTATTCGAGTTCTCATTGCTCTAGCTGCGAGTAAGTCATGGAGGTTATGACAATTAGATGTAAAGAATGCCTTTTTCTATGGCGAGGTGGATCGAGAAATCTTTATGGAACGGCCAAGAGGTTTTGAAGTAGGTTCACAATATGTCTGCAAACTTATGGGTTGAAACAGGCTCCAAGAGCCTAGTATGGTAACATTGCTGAGTTTTTGTTAGCTAATGGATATTCTTTAGGTTCATCTGACTCTTGTCTATTTGTTAGAACTGTGGATACAAGGGTGTTTATTGTCTCAATTTATGTTGATGATTTAATAGTCACAGGGGATGATCTGATTGAAATTTCCTGAATTAGAACCAATCTTGGAGTTCGCTTTCAAATGAAAGAATTAGGAGAACTCAAACATTTTTTGGGGCTGGAGATTATTCGAAGTGAAGAAGGAATTTTTCTTGATCAGCAAATTATGCAAAGAAGCTGCTTGATCGATTTGGGATGACAAATTGCAATGACAAAGCCACACCTGTAGAGGTTAATGCAAAACTGCTGCTAGATGAAGGGGAAGAGTTAAAAGAACCAGTTATGTTCAACAACTCGTTGGGAATTTGATTTACTTAACTCTAACTAGGCCTAACATAGCTCATGGAGTAGGAGTTGTAAGCTGTTTTATGCAAAATCCAAGGACGCCTCATCTTGATGCAATTCGCAAAATTCTCAGATATGTTCAGGGAACTCTGAATTTGGTAGTTTCTATGAAGTAGGAAAGAAGATTGAAAGGCCGAGCTCAGTGTTTTAGCCGAGCTCAGTGCTTGACCGAACTCAGTGCGTAACCGAGCTCAGTGCTTGACCGACCTTAGTGCTTAACCGAGCCCAGTGCTTGACCGAGCTCAGTACTTGACCGAGCTCAAAGCCAGAAGACCGAGATCAGAATTTCCAGAGAAAGAAGCTGAAACCTGGGACACCCCTTAGCCAGAATTTGCAGTGTGCCTGGTCGGTCAGGAGGTCGATCGAGCAAACTGGAAATTCCAAAAATTCAGGACTTTACCTAAAGGGTGAATACTCTCTGATCCTAGTGTGCCAGGTTGACCCCCAGGCTAGGAGATCGACCGAGCACACTGTGTACAATAAGTTTCCCAGACTTGGTTTCTCATGTTATGATAGTTTGTAGGGCCCATTGACCATCCAAATAGACTTCCATCACTGTACCAACCATGAGTCAATGGTGTGGCTCAACTTTGACTCGTGAGGCCCACTAATTAAGGTCCAGGTTATGTAATCTAAGATGATTTGACCTTTATTTATTACCAATGATGCTCATAACTCCTGGAGCACCAAACACAGTATTCCTTAACATCTGAGGTTTCATTTAAAGATCAAATTACCTGAGATAGACCTGAACCTGAAAGTGGACCAATTACTTAGGTTGGACTGTTGATATCTCTCATTGACCCTTGTACTTGGAGATTCATTTCCCTCATATTATTACTGTCACTTATTGTCCTTATTATTGCTTATACCTGTTAATTAAATGGAAAATGGATGACCTGAACCTAGGACTACTTAGAGGTGACCCGGTAATATGATTGGATGAACATTGACCCGTGTCTGTGGCTAGGCGGGCCCTTTTATGGCCTAAGCTTGGATGTGGATTACCCTAGACTGGAGAGGTTAGATTGTATGGGATTGTAACTCATCATGGGTATAAATTGATCATATGTCATTGGAAATTGACTTGTATCTCATTTGGACTGTTGTAGACCAGGCCATGTATTGGTGGGCCTTGGTATGGATCCAATGATTGGAGTTGGACTTGAACTATGATCCATGGGTTGTAGTGGGTACTTGGACCTCTTAGGGACTTTGTTAGGACCTTGTTCACGCAAGGTAAAGCTTAGATAGACATAAATCTTTATTGTTTCCTGAGTCGGCATAGACATTCACTCAGTTGATCTAAGCTCAGTGAGTTGGACTGATCATCACTGGTAGGAGCTATTGAGAGTGTTGTGTGGCTATCATGATGAGCATTGTTGGAGACGGACGGTGCAATACTGGGTCCGGTCTCAGGATGTGATGATGGATGATGTTGTATGCGAGGCTAGATAATCCCCAGCACTGTGAGATTTTTCCCGCCGCGACTGTGTTCAGTATGGGAGGGCCGTGGCATAATATCCCGCGGTATCCAGCTTGTGTGAGTGTGTCATTTTGTGTAGGTTTATTATTATGCTTATTCTGATTCTATATTGGTTATCTTGCTCAATTGCCTAGGATCTGTACCATTGTTATTCTCTTAACTTTATTACTGTCTCTACTCATTTGATGCATACATCCTATATTATCAGCATACTATGACTTGCCAGTTTTTTAGATTTGATTCATTCTTGGTGCTTAGGTCTCGACCTCGAGTATGAGGACGCCGAGCTCGTGCTTGTCGAAGCGCCCGTAGTAGGAGACTACGGATGGGGGCATGCCAACCATGAGGTTGAGCCGGTGGACGGAGAGCCAGTACATGGGACATGAGTGTTCTTCATTTGGGGTTTGAGTGTTATTTGTGGTGAGATGGTAGTTAGCATGAAAAATGTAATTAAACCTTGATTTACATCACTTGTCATTCTTAGGCTGGATAAGCCAGTTTATACTTGATATATCATGATACCTTATGCTTCCGCTATCTCTGTTATTGCTTCCACTTTACTCTATGCTTCCGCAAATTAACCATTATTATTTTATTGTTGAAAAAGTTTAAAATTGGACCTCACTGCGGACCTACGATCTTGGAAGTTCTCGGATTTTCTGGAAAGTAGCTCGCCAATTTCGGTACTTTGATGATTTTCTCAGTATTCGGAATTGGAGCGTTACAAAAAGGGATGGATGGATGTATGGATAAATTCGTGTATAAGTTAGTATATTTTATATATATAAAAAAAGTCTTCAAAGTTTTTGTATTAAGTTCCTTTATTCTTTCTTTCATTTTTCATTTTAGAGTTCTAGATTTAAGAGCGTGGATGATGGCTGAGTTTGTGTTGTTAAAAAGAGCTCAACATATGAAGTAGGAAGTCGTATATTTTAATAAATAAGCTTCAAAATGTTGTCTTTAGTTATGAACTCGTTATCTTTGGAGTTCGGATCTCCAAATTTCAACGAAACAGGGAGATACGCCCCATCCCCAAACGCCACGTGTACAAAATGTGATGTCAGTTAATTGCACACTCTCAATTGCTTTCCTAGAATGGAAAAAGTAAAGATGACATTTTGTATAGGTGACGCTCAGGGATAGGGCGAAACAATATTTTTCTATTTCGTTGAAACAGAGGATAGATCCAGAATCGTTATCTGAGTTCCAAGTCTCTACTTATATAAAATGAGATCGTAGGTCCCAATATCTAGACTAGACTAGTTATGTCTTAGGCAAAAACAAGTTTCATCATAGATTTTTCATCCAATTTAGAGTATAGTTATAAAACATTATTCGACTCTCATTTTAGTTTGAGACATTAATTAGTTAATAGGCCCCATCTATTGCCCTTGAGTTTTTTATTGATTCCATGTATGAGTTGCGATATTGTAAATGTAATAGTGATATCATGACTCATAGTTTCCATATCATGACTTGCTCTTATCTTTACAGCCATTGGGACCTAGATAATAGGTTCAAGACCCAAATAATAGGTTTAGAACGTGAACTCAACATTTTGTAGCTTCTTTATTAATAACAACTCTCTCTTTGGTCTCTTAAGTTCTTTTCTCACGATACAAATCCTAGCACCATCCATTCATCTATCCTCTTAGATCCAAAATTCAGATAGAAAGAAAGAAAGCTTTTTTTTTTTCTTCTTCTCTAAGACCCACTAACTCATGCAAGGACTTAACCATTTATTCATTTGCCCCCTCTCACTCCAATCACTATCTCCATGCCATCCACAACACTTTCTTTCCATGACGACACTTATGGTTCTCACATTTTTCTCTTTAGATTGAAGGAGAGGAAATTGAGGAAAAATTGTGTCTGGAGAGGGAGAAGGAGGGTTTAGTGAGAAGTAAAAAGTTGCATCTAGTGGCGGATCCAAGATTTTTGTTTGGGTTGGGCTAAGTTGTTGCTCTACTTTGCTAACTTTTTTTTTTCACATGAACAATACCAAAAGAGAAAATTTATTGAATTTAAATAGACACAAAACTTATTTTTATGCTCCTGCCTAATTGACCAGTCTTCCCACTACCTCTCCCAAATTCAGGTGATCATCAATTCATCATCATCAAAACAGACCTAAGATAATATTTCCTTTAATCCTAAGTGTTTGGATGCCCTTAAACAGTGATTTGGGTGGGCACCCAATTACCAATTTGGATTCTCGAAGGAGTTTTATTTGGATCTAAGGAATTTGGTTGCATGCACTTGCCTTAGCTGTAAAAAAAACACCCTATAGTTGGTCATGGGCTAATGGAAAAGAAGAAAGATTGTCACTTAAATGTAACTAAGATTATCCAAACATATGAACTCTAAGACCCAATTTATGTATGAATTGAAGATTAAAGTGTGCCTGATGGTGATTTAGTCATCTGTGGACTTGTAGATATGCTCAAATATGGTAATTTACGGCTTAGGGTTTGGATTAAGACTTGAAAATAGGATTTGGAGATTGCGGGTTCAATTTAGGTATAGAGGGATTAGGATTATACTACATTTGATGAAGGAGAGAGAGATTGCTTTATTTAGGGTTATTTGGTGAGAGAAAGACTAACCACGAGGGGACCGACAACGAGAAGCTTGATCGCAACGAAGAGGATCTCACACTCTCAGTAGAAAGAAGATGTCGAAAAAGAACGACGTGAAGAGGATCCGGTGCTCTTGGTGCGAAGAAGATGCCGAGAGAGAAGATGAGCGTTTTCACCAAGGTTTTGTGACGTGGGGCGATCACATGGTTTAAACGTGGGGTGACTATTTATTAGATATATGTGGGAAAGGTCCATGCCCATTCGTATCTCTAACAATTTCAAAATTGAAATGGGGCCACCGCCCCAAGTCACCTACATGTAGGTCCGCCCTAGTTGCATCGTATTTTAGTTCTACTAAATGAATGCTTCTTGAAAAGAACACTCTTTGGTAATATTTGCAAAATCCATCATTAGCTGATGATTTTAATGCGTAAATAGAATCTTTTTTTTGTACAAACCCCATTTATATATTTATGTTTTTAAAAAAGAGAGAAATAGATGCATATACAATGAAACTAACTCATATATCATCTAGTAGGCATCCAATTCAAACTTGAAGGACGGAAGGTTGTGGGAATCTTTAAAGCTTGTTTATTTGGAGAAACCTTTATGAGAATTGCATATGTTAAATTTTTTTTACATCAATGTTAGTTGTTGTCCTTGAAGCATTTGAAATTCCTTATTCAATATTAGTGAGATTCCAAAAATCCAGCTTTCTAAAGTGTTACTTTCAGTCTTTGAAATTATCCAATTTCTATTGTTCAAATGTTAGGTTTTACTTGAGCATTTGTGTATCCTGTTGGGGAACAACATTTGGAGAATTAATTTGTATAGCTTTCCACCAAACATTCTTAGAATCCCTACACACAAATTGACCCTTAGAATGAGATGAACAAATTATATTGAGATTTTGAACAAGAGTTGAAAATTGTTAAAATAAAGTAACATTTTGTTTTGTCACTATAATCATCGGATCTAAAGCCTCTATGGCTTCAGCTTTAAGAAGCTCTATTATTTTTTTCCAAAAGAAACATGCGAACAAGTTTGAGGAAGTCCTAAAGATATATATATTTTACGAAATCCAACTTTTGATGAAGAATATGATCGAAGGCATATTTGGCAAGTATAATCTATTTGAAATAGACCTGGTTCAAATAGATCTATTTGAAATGGAGTTGTTTAAATTATATTTTTTTTACAAATAGAGCAATGATACTTCTAGTTTAATTTGAAAAAAACATACTTGTCTTACAGCAAAAGTTATATGGGCAGAATTTTCATATAGAACAACTAGTATAGAAAAATTATCATATGATAAAAGAAGTACAGACATATTTTTCATATATTAAAAGTTATATCGATAAATTTGTCAAAAAAGAAATCCAATAAAGGCCTTATTGCTTTAGACATTTATGTTTATTTGGAAAAGTTAGCTTTTGGTTACTTTCTGAAGAAGAAGTAAAAAAGTCTTAATGCTAATTCAAATAGACATCAGAAAGTAGATAATGATAAATCACACCTTATATTCATTGGACATTATTTGTAAGTTGTCCAATCTAGGTTATGAAATGCATGATGAGTGAATAAAGGTAAGAGCCTCTTTTTCAACCATGACTCTTTTTTTCTTCTAAAACTACCTCTTAAACATGTTTTTCATTGAAAAATACAAGTTCCAAGTACTAAGTACATATGAAATGAATAATGAGGGGAGTACACATGTGCCACATGGTTGTTGTTGGATGATGGTAGCCCTTCCTTTCCCCCGCAAAGACCACTTATCGATAGAAAGAACATCATCATCATTGAAGCTCCAAAGCTCTCCAAGATTAATCTTTCGAACATCATCATCATTAGGTTATACCTGTTGTGAGTCATGAACTCACGATATCATGCAACTTAAGAGCAAATTTGTAAGAAAAGAGGAGAAGTCTTAGAACCAAACACTTAGCAATTAGCATTTTGAGATTTTATCATTTATTATAGGTGAAAGAATGTTTAAAAGGCATTTTTAAAAAAAATTAAAGCCATTTTAAAAAAATTAAGAGCATTTTTCTTCTATTTCTTATTTGGTAATCAACCGATGTCCAATTGCTCTCGAAGAACTTTGGTGGAGCCAAGAAGAACGATTAAACTGCCATGACGTGAGCATGTGGAAGGTCATAGAAGGGCTTTCATCCATGGAGTGTTGACAAAAATATTGCTTTTGCCCATGAGCATATTTCAACATTAAAGAAGTCATGCAAAACTACATCAAGCCATTCAAATGTGATTTTCAACATCAACAAGGCGCCTAGTGTTCATCATATAAGAGGGCGCGTCAAAATCAAAAGTAAGGTTCGCCAATGGCCTTGGAACCCCATGAAGCCTCCATAAGCCCACAGGGTGATCACAAACCCAAATGAAGCCCGAACATCTTCAAACTCAGTAGACAAGATAAAAACAACTCACAAATGTTCTATTTAGGCAAATCAAATTAAGGATTTCGTATCACTTTTGAGAAATTTTAACATCATTTCATGATCATCGATTCTTTATGCGACAAATTAGATAGCAATTACTTCATGCATCAAATCATCTCAGAATCACTTGGATAACTCAAGATTCTCTATTATAGCCTTGAGGAGTATCCATGTGAAGTTTCAATCTGTTCTAGCATCATTTGACCTAACTTTACTCTTCTTGTTGCAAGATAGGTCCTTCTTGTGACAACAGTATTGGAGACATTTTTTTCCCAAAATTAAGTACATGGTTCATCTCAAAAAACCATCGAGGGTACCCATTTCAAATTTTAAGTCATTCCGACATTGTTTGCCCATGAAGACAAAAGTTGTATTCTTCTTGCTTGTGACAACAACTCTGGAGACCTTGTCTCTGTAATCAAAATTGATGGATGGTCTTAAAATACTTTCAAGAGTTTCCATGTCAAATTTCAGGTCATTCTGACATCGTATAACTGAATTTGGCCTCGAAGCATCCTTGTTGTGAGAAAATGGATCCCGAAAGGCCATGATTCTTCCTGCAACAGGATCCTAAAATGCCATAATTCTCGAATAAGAGCCCATGGGTAATTCCGACATCATTTAACCCAATTTCGGCTTCTTGCACTAAAACAACATCGTCTTATGACAAGATGTTTACCTTTTCCGCAAACTTGGAAGCTTTACTCCCCTTTTTGCTTATCATTTTGCCAGCTTAACTGTAGGGAAAAGATTGTCATTAAATCTCCAAAATTGTCAGAAAAATATGTAAAGAAGAAAAATCGAAAAATGTCTGAAAAAAGGGCCAAATCGGGCAATTTTGCCTCATGTCGCTGGCAACCATGGAAATCTAGGCCCATTGGATTTCCCAAAAAAACCCATTTTTTGGTACTTTTCCCCATTTTCATCTCCTTTTGCTTATAGAACTTTATGAAAATCCACTTTTCAGAGCCTAATATTCGCCGATCTTCATCAACATCACGGACAAACATTCCAATCAACTATAGAGGCCCACATCCTGCCCAATTGATCAAGAAACCAATAGACAAATGATCTTAGTCCATCAGTGGCAATTAACCTCTGAAGTTCCAAATCAATCCGACGGCGATTGATGCACATTTTCTTCTCACGACAAACGTCTTCTTGCATTGCAAGAGCTTCTTATGATAAAACTCCAAGAGTTGCAAATGGCCACGACTATTCCATGCAATTAAAGCCCATTATCATGCGACAACCAATCAGAACGCAATAAAAATGAGTTACAAATGGAGACATTAAAAGCATAACTCCTCCCATGATGGAGAGTTAGTGCATTCAAAGCATTCATCACATGTGAAAAATGGCCACATTAGTGGTGTCTCTCGGCCTTTCATCTTCTTTCATGACCTTTCATCTTTTTTTTTTTTGTTTGTTTGGAAAGGGGGGGGGGGGGGGGGGGGGGGGTCTCCTCCAAGGCCGTTTTCTTCTATTTTCCATGACTTAAATGCGGTTTTTTAGCATATCTACTTAGATTTTTATTGGATATATGATATTCTCCTTTAGATAATCCTTATTTTTTAAGAATCTAAGGTTTGAAGCCTCACGAAAGAATCCAAGCATCACATTAGCATCAGAGGGACGTAGTAGGAGCCAACATACACGGCTTGTGTCCACTAATCCGAATGTGTCTACATAATCGTCTGATAGTCTGATGTCTTTTTCTTATTTTTCTATCATATTTGTATTGAAAAGAGACAAAAATCACAAATCTTATCTTTTCTGACAATGATGTAATTCGCCTTTCACAACATCCAAATTTGCTTTTCGTAGCACTCAAAATCGCCTTTCATGGAAACTGAATTCACTTTTCGCGGCACAAAAAAAAATCAAGATTTGTGAAAGAATACATGAGACAATTCTCTTTTTTTGCGTGAAAGAATAGACCTCCAAATCATTTTTTTCTTTTTTTCTGAGTAGAGTAAACTTCCGGATCATTCCTTTTTTTGTGTTTTTTTTCCCTATAGGTGTACGTATACCAACAGCATGCAATGATATTTGATTGAATATGGTCAATATACGTCATGACACAATTTTTATGCGATGTTGCACAAATCACACAAAAAAATCAAGAGGATTTTACCCAAAAAATCCATTTTAAGACTAGTCAAAAGCCAAAAGCACCATTAACATCTTATAAAGACCACAGTAGTCTCAAAGGTCCTGTTTGGTGTTTTTTTTTAATTTTTTTTTTAAGTGGGGATATCCATGCTCCTTTCCCTTAAACAAACCCCAAAATCATTTTCCCCCTTTTTCATTTTACTTATTCTCTCTTCTGGGTTTTCCTAACCTGAGAGATCAGAAAAATTCAGTCAGGCGCTGCTCAGGATGTTGCAACCCAGTTCCAGCGCATTCACGGATCATACACAACTCAGTTCTGTCGCATCTCTACTCCACGTAGGGATTCTGTTGCAGAAACGAAATAGGATCGGTCAGTCCGTCCTCGAGTTTCTGGTTGCACCTCACGTCGTCGGACAGCGGTTCTGAATGTGTCACGATCTGAAAACTTCCGCCCTATCCACATCTCCCGTGCAAAGTTTTGATACGTTTCAATCAAGTACTCTTCAGGAACCATGGTGTCCTCAATATTAACATCCACGACTTTGTATGAAGACTCTAGATCTTTATTTTTGGTAGCTTGATTTTGTTTTTTTGTTGGAAACGGTTGTTGTATTTCTACCCACTTATGCATGTTCACATCTATCAGACACTATCTCATCTTCAACAGTTGGATCATACATTATCTCATCAACGACATGATAAGCTCCTATACTTTGATCAATGACAACATGATTGGGTGCTCCTGAGAACTCGATATCATTATCTTCATGGAGGCTGACCGTCGGAAATTCTCGGACAAGAGTTGCATGTACTACCTCTTTCTCTTTATGTTTCTCCCTCGATGCATAAGAATTGTCTTGGCTTGGACCATGCAAAGGCATACGTTGCAACCTTTCAATTCATAACAAATGAAATCGTAAGAAATTATATTAGAAACTCGACTTACATTAAAAAATAGAAGAAAATCACATAGCTTTTTCTTGTCCGTTGCCAGCTGCTGGATTTGTTCCTTTACTAACATATAAATACAAACAATTCGAATTATTTTCCGATGCTCTGAACATTACCTTAATATCCTCATCCTCTTCTAGGGTAATCAATGAGAATGCAAATCCATCGTGATAAAGGTATTGTAAAGCTGGCATGTCACTGAGTGCTTCCCACTTAGATACTTCAAGTGCAACGTCTCACAAATAGTTATAACTTATGTCAGTGGGTAAATACCTCATCTTTTGTTTTCCATCTTTGTATGTCGGACGGTTAATATCAAAATCAAACTCTCCATCATAGTGGAAGATGACCAAAACTTCATTGTCTGACATCCTAACATTCAATAAAAAAATGCTTGAAATGAGTCTAACACCAATAACAAATATAAACAATGACATGGATTCCTACTTAAAAAATGTTACATTATGGACTTAATCCATTACTATCAAAGAATATTAAATGAGTTGTATTAATATATCAACAGATGGACAAAGAGATATGACTACCTAATTTTTTATTGCTTTGGAAGCAAATCTTCAGCACTCTTGGTCAAACTGGTATTGGCAATGGCCATTGAGAATTATATTTATCCAATATAACATACACATGTGAGCCCTTATCCATTTGTATATCTCATTTGAGGAATTATGATCGGATGTCCATTCCTTATTGAACTAATGCCCATGTGTATGTAACTGACAGAATCACAAAATTATTTTCAAAGCTTAACCACTTCTATGTCAGCTAATGCCCTTCCCAGATACCCATATCCTACCATTTCTATGTAATCAAAAGCTGATGATGCCCAATTCTATCATCTTCTATTACATTCAAAGCCAATGCCCATTTGTCTTACTGAAATATGGTCTTTTTATCATAGGAAAGTTAATGTGGACTACCTATGGTGTAAATATTAATTATCCATCAAGGAGATGGAAGCTTTAATGAGTACTTCCAAACATCAACTTTTTGGGTAAAAGAAAAATACATGTGGAGATTGTGCTTCTAGGTTTAATCAAATGTAAAAAAGGTAAATCTAGACTACCAACCTCTTTAATGGAGTGCAAACCTTTCTACTTAAGAGATTCAAGAATAGGATTCTCCCATAAAGCAAGGTAATGTGGAAGAGGGGTTGTAGAGAGATTCGTCTGGATCCCAGAAAAGGCAAAGGGGAAAAGGGAGTTCGACAGTCTTTTAAGTTGTAATGAACGATGAACGGGGATATCCCTGCTCATTTACTTAGAATGAACTGCGATATCCCCGCTCAGCGCTAAAAGTTAAAAAAAATACAGAACAGGGTCTTTGAGACTACTGTGGTCTTTATAAGAAGTTGATGGTGCTTTTGGCTTTTGACCATTCTTAAGGGGTTTTTCAGGTAAAATCCTCAAAAATCAATGGAAGAGGATTTTGTTAAGTTGGTTTATGAAATCACAAATATTAAAAGTTACAATATGGCATTATTAAGAGCATTTTATCCATTTCAACAACATATAGTTGTACGGAGCATCTGTAAGATGGGGGGAAATACTTGTTTAGACATGACTGGATGGTGAAAAGCCTTTAATAGAATTATTAAAATTTTGGCCCTACACTTAATCAAGGATTAGCTTGATCACCAGTTCTTAAAGCATGAGCATGTATAATTAATTTTATTAGTTGATTGTAATTAAAATTTTATCGGCTCAAATATTTAAAACTAGAAAATATAAAATAATAAATTTACTTAAAAAAAAACATATATTACCTAGAGAGAAGATGTAAGTACCATATATAGTTTCTCGTAGAAAAGAGGATTCTATGTGGCTTGCTTCAATATAACATATATATATAAATATATATATAGGGGGGTATTCCCATGCATCTATCCCTCACCATAGGGTGGGGGACACTCCCCTTTTTTGGGAAGTTTCAAGTACATATGGAGTATTTCTATATACTTGAAAAGTCACTTTTGTACTTGAAACTTCCCAAAAAGGGAAGTGTCCCTCACCCTATGTTGAGGGATAGATGCACTTGGATATTTCCAATATATATATACATATATATATATAAAACAAGGCAGAGAAGAGACACGTGATGAAGGAGAGTCCTAATTATTAAGAGTCCTTTTTGAATTTGGGTTAATTCGATGGAGAGTTCAGATCACGTGAGACTTACATTCTCAAAATTGAGTTAGTCAAGGATTCTCAAAATTGAATTAGGAAAGAAAATTGTACTATATTGCTAGTTAGTCAAGGATTCTCAAAATTGAATTAGGAAAGAAAATTGTACTATATTGCTAGGCTCAAGAAATTTGGATCATGCATGAAACTTGGATATTTGAGAAGATAAAATCAAAATAAAGTAAAAATGAGAGTGGGATTTAGTAATCAATTACCTTAGTTTTGATATAAAACTGCCCTTGCTTAATATATTGGATTTTATGTTTGTGTGTGAAAGGATATGTGTTCGAGTCGCCTCTATTGAGAAAAAGAGTAAATTGTATGTCTTATTCTGGCCGGATTGGTGTTTGGATTTTCTACCACTAAATCTAGGTCCGACTGGCCTGTGTACCAAAATATAAGGCTAAAGCTCGACTCAATGTGGGCTAGCCCTCGTCCGACTCAAGTTAGTCTGGTCCATGATTACTGCTCCATAAGAATTAAGAAATCCACATCATAGAAGACACTAAGCAAATTATGTCATTTTTTGGGCATTCATTCGCGTATCTAAGGACATGGTAGATGGTCGCATATATAAATGTGGAGACACTGCGGCACAAGATGTAGTAGGCATTTACTTGGATAGGTTGCAGGTTTAAATTCCTCCAACCATATTTCTCTTGCATTTTCGTGGGACCCAATTCTTAGTTTGAGCCGTTCATCTTTTTTATTGGTTTATTAAATTTTAAGATAATTAAAATTTTAATATATTAAGTCTTATTAACTTTTAGAGAAAAAAGTTCAAAATTTCCAAATACATTTAAAATCATTGAATGTGTTCATTTACTATCAATCATATCAAAGTGTGAATTTGACAGACAATTGAATGTATTTCACATATTTAATATTTGAATATGTAACATTTGCATGTATTCCTCACATATCCATATCTTATAGATAAACTATTTATTTCAAAGTGATCCCCAATCCCCCATCATGGAGTTTCATGATGCAAAAGTCTCATTGCATTTTAGATTCAGCTTCTTAAATTATTGAAAAATATCTCAATAACATAACAACATTTATCATTAAATTTTGTTTTCTTCCTAACCTTTTTCCCAATAACCCTAACCTCAAAAAATAAAAATATCCCAAGTTCATTTCTCTCTCACCCACCCATGTGCAAGCCTGCCAGGGAGAAAAGTTAAAAGAGGCACTGTGAGAACCATCACACACCACAGAATGAAATGAGTGAAAATAAGGTGGGATGACATGACGTTTCAAGGGGAGCGAGAGGATGGAAATTTATGATCCATCACGCACAAAGCACTTACACATTTTGCACATTGGAGTGGGAGTGGGGGACACATTAGCACCGATTCGAAAAGAAATCCATGGTAGAGACAAATCTTCATCAAGTCTTATCTTAACTATGTTATGTTAGGGTCGACTAAATAAATTTTATTTTACAACTTTAATATTGGCCGAGCCAAATTGTCGAAAAGGTTATATATTTCTTTAGATTTATCCTTATTACTTATATCCATATCCTCTTCAGCCTACTAGTTTCTTTTTGTTTGGGAGCGTTACTTGTAGAGTTAAAGTAGGGTAAAACCTCATTTCCCCAAAAAAAATCTCACCAAAAGCACTTTATCACAAATTTCTCACCATATTTCTAAAAGAGAAGTCAAAAAGTAATAACTAAAAGATAAAAAAACTCCACTTTTCAATAAAAAAGTCAAAAAGATTCTATAAAAAATAACTAAAAATAAAATACTATTATAACCTATTTATATTTTATTATTTCTTCAAAATAACCTTCACTCCATTCAACTCTACAAGTAAAGCGCCCAAACAAATATGTAGAATGAAGTAAAGTAAAGGCTAGAATTAAGAAATAATAAAAAATAAATGGGTTATGATAAATATTGTCTTTAGTTATTTCGTAGGAAATCTTTTTAACTTTTTTTTTTAAAGTGAGTGTTTTGTGTCTTTAATTGGAGAAAGGATATTACTTTTTGAATTTTTTTGACTTTTTGACAATTTTTTAAAAAGATGCAGGCTTTATTTCACTCCACTCTAGTAGTAAAGTTACTTCACTCCACTCTTCATATTGATCTTTACTTATGCAATGTAATTTTTTGAAAGAAGTTATATCCTGTTAATGAAGCTTTCTGTCTCATTCTTACCCATTAAAATTTGACCCACAACAAATGCAAGCTATTATCATATATAAGAGATGTCCTCAAATTTTACTCTCTGCAAGTTGACCCTCATCTAGCTTTGGGCACGAGAAAGTTGGGCCTACCTCATATCGTATTGAACACAGAGAAAAGAATTAAAGATCTGTGTAAGCTTTTTGAGGGTATAATAAGTAGGGAAGATGATTCTTTTCATGTTTAACATCCCACAAGAATATATTGAGTGGACTCCACTTGAGAAAAGTTTATAAAGAGATAGAAAGTGCTATGCTTAAATAAGATAAGTACTTCTCCACAAATCTAAGATCTAATTGGATATATGATAGTACAAAAACAAAGAAGTTTTTATTTTTCTTTTGGCATGACATGATGTGAGAGAATCGAGACATACAAACAAACAGGTTATGAACCCAACAAATAATCCAAGACATCAGACAAAACCCAAGCATCACAAATTTAAACACAAAACCAAGACTCCACAGAAGAGCTGCTGCAAAATACCCAAACCCATCATAGAAAATGAAAAGACCCTGGCCAGACCTTGGGTTATGATTCACGTGTTGATTATAGACTGTGAGGAGGATGGAATCACAGGTGGGTAGGGCTCTCCACCAAGCAAGCATCACCATCAATGCTTAAAGATTCTGTTTTTAGTCTCACCATAAATGAATTTGGCTGCTGGCCTCTGAAGCATTCTTTTCTCATATCTCATTGTCAATGGTTTGATTCCTCTCCCTCTTATCTATTTCATATGCCATATATTTACTTCATTTTTTCTGTGTATATGGTTTTTTTATAATATGAGTTGAGTAGTGGGTTGTTCTAAAATGAGTTGAATACTGGGATATTTCACCCTAATGTTTGTTGGGTGTCATGGGATTTCCTTTTTTGTTTTCTAATTGGTCATCAGGTTTGAATGCTGTAGAGCTGTTTTTCTGCTTCTTCATGTTAGTTTCTGAAATGGGGTGCTGGAAAATTTAGAACACATGTTGGTCTAATTCAAGGAGGGATTCACAGGATTTTCCTTGTGGGAATGGTGAGTTGCTGTTTTATTAATGATGGGGTATGTTTTTGGGGTACTGCACGTCTGCAACTATGATTTTAAATTTGCAATCATTGTTTTTTTTTTTTTTTTTTTTCCCTTTCTTTCTGCGTGTTCCAGTGCTTTTCTTCTTGATGGTTTCTGAATGAATTCAAACTTTCTATGTTCCTCTAGTCCAGTGAACTGCTCCTAATTGTTTGGTACTTTGGCTGGATTTGAATTGAAATTGCAAATTTGCAATTCAATGACTGTGCTCAACTGTTGATTTTCTTTTCTTTTCTGTATTTTTTTTCCAGTTGGTGTGGCTTTTATTGGGGTCTTGAATGAAGTCTTCAACACTATTTATTTGTATAGAATATATAGTACTTGAATACATAAGATTCACGGTGAAATTAGCTACACTGAATGATTATTAAAGAGGTGAAGGGTGATTGGGTGAAGGACACGGGGAGAGTGGTGAAGGATATAAGGTATCAAAGTAAGTGGGACTCAGATTTTCGTAGGATTTGAATCACTGGTGTGATTGCTGGGTATTCATTTACCATCTTCCCTTGATTCAATTTCCATTAAAGGGGAGGTTATTTGATAGTCATTGTTGGATATTCACCTTTGATTGTTCATTTTTAACCTCTTTCAGTAATACAATCCTAGGAAATGTAATTGATATCCTAGGAATTCTAAGACTTGTATTTCTAGAAGTGGTAAAAAATAAAGAAACATAATAAAATATATAAAAAAATGACCATCAAATAATCTCCCCTTACATAGAAAATGAATCAAGGGGAGATGCGAATACCCACTACCCTAGCTATTCGAATCCTAGAAGAGTCTAGGAGAGTCAAAATCCCATCTACAACTCTACCTTATATCCTTCACCTCTTACCTCTTTAATAATCCCTTGTTGGAGCCCATTTGACCATGAACTCCTTTGTAGTCAATTCCCATGCAAACATAAGGGCCCTAGAGCCTTTGGCTTTTCTGCAGCCAATTGCCGTTGCTGGTATTCTATTCCATGTTGATTTCTGATGTGAATTGAAAATTCAGGACCAATTTTGGTGTAGCACGAAGAATCAATTGAGATCATTGCAATTTTGGTCTCAGAATTTTGATGCCATGATTGGGTTCCGCTATATTTCTGCAATGAGAGTAGTTTTGGTATTGCCTTTTCTTTTCTCGGTTCCGGTGGGAGTGATGGGTGGGCATCAGAATGCCAGCTTTCCATCAAGACCAACTTCGGTGACTATTGGTGCTATGTTTACGTTTGACTCTGTTATTGGTAGAGCAGCACAGGCTGCAATTGCAGCTGCGGTGGATGATGTGAATGCTGATCCCAATGTTCTTGCCGGCACGAAGCTGAATATCATTATGGTAGATACGATTTGCGGTGGTTTTCTTGGAACTATTGAAGGTATGAGAAATTCATCAATCAGATGCATTGGAATTACAGTCACCTTTTTTGTCCTAGAAAAAAAAGAGGTTGAATTGAAATTCTATCTGCTTTATTATCATGTAAGAATTAAGAAACAAGGTTAATTTGGCAGTCTTCTAGTCTGTTTAGAGTTTATCTAGGCGTACTTCCAGTTGAAATTTGTATGAATGTATGGCATAATCCATGATTATCTATTACTGTGTGTGTTTGGAATGAACCAGAGGGATGCCCCTCACTTTCATGCCAAAAAAACCCATGACTTACGATGACAGGGCTTATTTGATGATTAAATGATATAAGTGTATAACTCTATATGCTGACCCAAGTTTGATGTGATGAGGGTTTGTTGTTTTTGATGATCATGATGACAATATGTTGAGGATCAGTGCGATGGAGCAATCACATTAGACTGCAATCCAGACTCCATAGTACAATATGACTTTCTTGTTCCAATAAAAATCTATGGGTTAGAGCTGTCAGAAAGCTGGTAATGGCATGGTTTGGAAGTAAGAATACCAGCTTCCTTCCTTACATGGTCTCCACTTTCTGTGTGAGCCCAAATGCATAGCAACACAGAAAACTGACACTTCAGCCAAAAGATTGATGCTGCCTACTGTATTTAGCATTTGGTGCATTCAAATTCAACTGAAATACAGTATTATAATGTAGGATCGCATATGCCTTTCAGATTTGAGGACTGTTAACTGATTAATTCTGTAGAATCCTTCTATATACAGCAGTGACGGGGTTATTGATTCAAATGCATGTGTTTTATATATTCATTTTTCTTCCAGTTTTTCATTTGTATAAAAGATACAGGTCAGAACATATTATCATATGCAATTTGATTACTATCTTTTTTCTATATTGATTGTGATTGAAAAGCAAATTTCTGCAGTGAGATATATTTTCTTAAGATTGACACAACAAGATGAGATGTTCTTTTGTGCTTTACCGGCAGAGATCTTGTTGTCAGCTTTGTCATTATGGAGAACAACAAATTCCAAAGACTGGAAGTGTTTGCTTCTCAAATAGTTGAATTGAAGTTCACACTAGTCCAAGACTCACAACTAAAGTGGAGAAAAATAACAACAGGAATCTGCAGAGGCTTCAATGAAAACTCATGAATTATCACTGATTTTGGAACCTATAGATGCAGTTATTGTAGGGAATGATTACTCAACACTCATAACTTGAATTACTATTAAAATGAATCCCACATAATTTGAATTGTGATTCCCACACTGCCACGAACACAGTAGAATGCAATCTCTCCTGCCAGAATTTCCCAAAGCACATCTAATTTCAGTCATCAGCTGATCTTTTGCAGTGAAATAAGCTATAGATAAATTGATTAAGTCTCAATTAACTGTTGCACCTGGAACTGCTTTCGTAATGTCAGAATTTGTATGGGTGATGGTTATGCTTTCCATTGTACATTGGGGCACCACTCAGACTGATATGATGCTGGGTGGGATGCTGATTTTCTGCTTCTAAATTTATTTGTGTTCATACTGATGTTGACCTGTGCAGAAAATTAACAAGAGTTACCCTACTTGACGTCCAATTTCAATCCACATAGTTTAAAATATAACCAAAATGACCTCTTTAATTTTTTCCCATTGATGCATGCTGGATGTTCCTTTTCATCCATTTATAGAAGTTTAACAAAGAACATCCTTGTGTAGCTCTGCGGCTGGTGGAGAAAGACGTGGTTGCCGTAATTGGTCCACAATCCTCTGGAATGGCTCATATGATCTCCCATGTGGTAAATGAACTTCATGTACCGCTCGTATCATTTGCAGCAACAGATCCAACTCTTTCAGCTTTGCAGTACCCATTTATCCTTCGCACAACACAGAGTGACTACTTCCAGATGTATGCAGTCGCTGATGTTGTTAATTTCTATGGATGGAGAGAGGTAATTGCTATTTTTGTTGATGATGATTATGGAAGGAATGGGATATCTGTGCTAGGAGATGCACTTGCGAAGAAGCGCTCAAAGATATCTTTGAAAGCTGCATTTCCTCCTGGTGCTACTCAGAGCACAATCAGCGATTTGTTGGTCAAAGTGAATCTGATGGAATCTCGAGTTTACGTCGTGCATGTAAATCCTGACTCGGGTCCGATAATTTTTTCAATTGCAAAGTCTCTTGGGATGATGAATAGCGGCTATGCATGGATAACAACTGATTGGCTAGCTTCAGTTTTAGATTCAACTGAACCTGGAGATAATACAATGAACCTCTTACAAGGAGTTGTTGCATTTCGTCATCACACACCAGATTCAGTGTCTAAAAGAAATTTTACGTCAAGGTGGAGGGATTTGCTTAAAAAAGGGAATGTCAGTTCAGGTCTGAATTCCTATGGACTCTATGCATACGATTCCGTCTGGTTGGTTGCTCGTGCTCTTAACGAATTCTTGAATGATGGTGGGGTTTTTTCTTTTACTACTGATCCAAATTTGCATGATGCAAATGGAAGTACGCTGCACTTATCAAGGCTTCATGCTTTTGAAGGAGGCAATGAGTTGCTTCAGAGATTACGAGTAACGAACTTTACCGGTCTCACTGGTCGAATTGAGTTCGATAAGGATAAGAATCTTATTCTTCCAGCATATGAGATTCTGAACATTGCTGGAACAGGGTTGCGGAGGATTGGGTACTGGTCCAACTATTCTGGTCTCTCAGTTGTTGCTCCTGAAATTCTATATGAGAAGCCGCCAAACACTTCAACGGTGAATCAACAGCTTCAAAGTGTTATATGGCCTGGTGGGACTGCGACAAAGCCACGTGGGTGGGTGTTTCCAAACAATGGAAAACCTCTTAGAATTGCCGTTCCTAACAGAGTGATTTACAAGGAGTTTGTTTCAAAAGATAGGGGCCCTGATGGGGTGAAAGGATTTTGTATTGATGTGTTCGATGCTGCAGTGGCTTTGTTGCCATATCCAGTCCCACGGCAGTTTATATTATATGGAAATGGTTTGGAAAATCCAAGCTACAATGAACTTGTGAATTTGGTTGCCCAAAATGTAAGTACTTTGCTGTGGATATAGAAGTTTTTTAAGGAGAAATGGTTAATACTCAATGGGTTGATTTTGTTTGCATGGGCACTCTAATCAATCAATCTGGACAATCCATTCAGTTCTGCTTACAATTCCATGGTCCACCCTGTAAAAAAAAGGGGCATGCTGATAGAAAGTTCTTATCCACGACTTGGCCTTTTTTTCTGCTACAGTCTGTTTTGCAGGCCACAGTGGAATGTTCCAAATAGTCATTTGATGGAAGTGATTCTTATTGGCCATAGACTACCCGATACGGCCTGCTGATTGGGTGATTCATACATATGAAAGAAGCATTTACAGGGGAACTTTAGATGATAGGTTCATGAGGTTCGCAATGTGGCACATACCTACTCGGCATGGTATGGGAAGTCCAAATTGATTGATCAAACTGTCCACCTCTCCAAATGAAATCATGATTCTATGACATGAATCCTATGTTAGAAATGGGAAATTTATCAAGTTTAATTACATTTCTTTGGCATGGAATGTTGATTTTTTTTTTTTTTTGTTTTTCTGCATGATGGATTAAAAGTTATATTCTTGTTACAGTATTAATTTGCAGACTTTCTTCAGCACTTTGATGCAGCTGTTGGGGACATAACTATTGTTACAAATCGGACAAGGATTGTTGATTTTACACAGCCTTACATTGAGTCAGGCCTTGTTATAGTTGCTCCTGTCAAAGAGATAAAGTCAAATGCTTGGGCTTTCCTAAAGCCATTCTCTTTACAGATGTGGCTTGTGACGGCTGCTTTCTTTCTTCTTGTGGGCATCGTTGTTTGGATTCTTGAGCATCGAATAAATGCTGAATTCCGTGGGCCTCCTCGGCAACAACTTGCTACTGTTTGCTGGTTAGTATCTTCCAATGCTGAAATCATTCCTTGCTATGCATTTCTTAGAGGTAGATGCAAAATTTGTGTTTAGTTTTTTCCCCATCATTTTTTTTAAATTGTTGTTTTATGAATAGTCTTCTTCATTAAGGCAATTTATTTCTTTCTTCTTGTTAATGACCGGTAACACCAAAAGCTCAAGCTGTTAGTGAATGACATAACAATGTATATCAATACTCATATCTTAATTGTTACTTTTATATAGTAGGGGAGGGGTCCAGCATGTGAATCATGGGCCTGTCCTGCATCAAACATAGACTACGATGCATGAATTAAAAATACAGCAGTTGCTTTTCTTTCCCACTTCCTTGTTGTCTTGTTGGCTCTTGGTGATTGGAAAGACCTCTAAGGTCAGCTGTGGTTTATTAAATTTGGTTCCTTGCTTGATTTTGGTTTCTAATTTCTGAGATTTCTGCAACATCCCTACTGGTTTGATTTTACCTATCGGGACTCTTCTCAACCTTTGTGGCACAACAAGCCATCTATGTATTCAGCCCATTAGACTGGTTGTCCAGCATACCCAACAACCAAGACTGCACCTATTGTTCGGTTGGAGTGGATTCAACAGCAGTCCTTTGCTGTTGCAAATTCTAAAGAAACACTTGGAGATTTGTGTTCTTGGATGTTGAACTGTGTGCTGTTTTTGACTAGAGGATCAACATGTTTGATTACTAAGGAGGTGTAGATGCTTCCATTAACTACCAAGGCTGAGCTACAGGTGCAAATTGGGGGTTGGGTTAGGTATTTGCTCAACCAAAGCCCAACCTGAATCACCCAAACTGGAACCTGGGTCGAAAGAAACATAAAGGTACCCAACCGTAACTTGAATTCTAAATAACCCACCCAAGTGCAATTTGGGCTTAGTGCTTGCTCACGTTAGCTACCTGGATTTTTTTGGCGTTGTTGTTTTGATTTTACATATATTTAGAAATTGTGTATAAATTTAAATGTCAAATCAATACTATGTATCATACAATATATTAATATGTAAATCTTCTTAAAGATAATACAGGTATTCGAGTAGATTTCATGTTTTTATGGATATTGAACTGATCATTATCATCATCTTAAGTCTTATCCCATCAATCTGGGTTATCTTAATGAGTTTCACCATCTCAATATAGCGTAAGCTACCTATATCCCAACTTTCAACCATGGTCATGAAAGTAACTTTCAACTATCGCCATGAAAGTAATGTCTCTGTAAATGATTGAGCACACATGAGACTTGTTGGTGACAGTGAGGAAAATCGGGCAAATAATAGAGCACGGCATAAAGGACAACTTCAAAAGAAAATCCTAGTATCCTACAACATGCGTTCCCTACACAACTAAACATCATTGATTAAAGATTCAACTAAAACTTCAATTATTGTCTATGATTAATTAAGATTCTCACCCAACCGGGTGTTGGCTCGGTGGTTAGGACACTGGGTTTTCTCCCCGGAGGTCCTGGCATTGATTCCACCGGGCGTTAATCGTCCCCCGTCTGTGTGGGTGCGGGCGTGGGGCCCAGGGATTAGTCCCGCCAAAGGTGGGGATACCCTGAGATATTAAAAAAAAAAAAGAAAAGAAAAGATTCTATACCATAAGCTAGTTTGGCTCAACTGATTCATTGTTCCTTGATTGTCTTCTATTCAATAGAGCATTTTATTGCATCCATTAAACTTTACATGCAAGAATACGTTTTGGTGATCTGAATCTTCCATATGGTAGGCCCTATGGTGGCTAGAGAGACGCACATAATTTTTATTGGATAATCCTAATAATTTGTTGAACGAAATTAAATGTGTACCATCTGGTGTGATTGTCCACTTGTATTGGATGAAGGGCTACATCGCATCATTATTGTGGTCCGTAAAAGAATGTTCCTTTCGATGAACTGGCATGCCTTAACTTCTAATTATATCTTGATACAGTTTTGTACTTCATTCTCAAATGCAGAGGCATCTAATCCATCTTTTTCATCACCTTGCAGGTTTAGCCTCTCAACTATGTTTTTCTCACACAGTAAGCATCTCGTAGTCATCTGGAATTGGGTTTATTGAAATGTACATTTGTGTAGAACTTGGTATCTCAATGAATGGTCACTTGTAAAGAGGCATAACACATTTGTGAAAAGATCCAAGAGGCAGGCCTCCATCATGTTTAAGTGCCTTGTCCAAAAGTCAGTCGTATCCACATTCGTGGATCATAGTGTAAATGAAAGATGGAAAAGCTAAAGAAAAGTTCATATTCATGGCTAACTTGATGTATGATTAGCTTGATTTCCCCGAGATAATGGACAAAACTTAGAGATCACAGAGATCACAGAAATGAGGCAACTCATGGGTGGCTGTGCACAGACAGCCTTACCCACAGGTTCAAGAGTCTTAGCAAACCTGACATGTGAGATCTGTAATTTAATTTGTGATGTGTGCATGCAGGAGAGAACACTGTTAGCACACTCGGACGTTTGGTGCTGATCATTTGGATGTTTGTAGTACTGATCATCAACTCAAGCTACACAGCCAGCTTAACATCAATCCTCACAGTGCAGCAGCTTTCATCACGGATTGAAGGAATCGATAGTTTGATCTCAAGCAATGAACCAATAGGGATTCAGGGCGGGTCTTTCATAAAAAATTATCTGATTGAAGAGCTCAATGTTGCAGAATCCAGGATTGTGGCCCTAGAACACCCTGAGGACTATGCCCTTGCCCTTGAGCGTGGACCCAAACGGGGAGGAGTCGCTGCAATTGTTGATGAGTATCCTTACATTGAGCTCTTCTTATCTAACATCAACTGCAAGTTCAAAACTGTTGGACAGGAGTTCACAAAAAGCGGATGGGGATTTGTAAGTATTACCTTCTGTTGTCATATATGCATGGGGAAATGCTGTTATGACTTATGATGCATTTGGATGCATGTTTAATAATAGCTGGAAGTTCAAATATTTTGGCAAAATGATGGTTATCCATTTTGCTAGTGTTTTGGGGTGGAATAAAAATCAGTAATGAGATGACTGAATCCTTGAACCTGTGACTTTTAGTTGATGCTTCTAAAGTTCTAATCATTCAATCATAGAGACACAAGGAAGATTGGTATGACATTACTCGATTTGGCAGGGTTCCCATGATCATCACTTTCCACCATATTTTTCCCAGTGCTGCTATTCGTTTGGGTTGGAAAAGTCAGGAATTGGTGTCTCACCAGTTTTGATATCTATTTTCATTCTTGTCCCAAAAACTTTATTGGGCGAGCACCATCCATTCTGCCATATATTCAAGAGGGATGTGGCTTAACGTGATTTTAAATCTACTCTGACAAAAATGTTCAGATTCATGATGCATAGGGATTAGGGACACAATCATCTGCGCATACAACATGGGTACACCATTTTCTTTATTTCTTAAGAAGCAGACATCCCCAGTTAGACAGAACATGTCTTTCTAGGCGAAATGACAATAACAGAAAAGTAGTGGACAGAGGGTGCATACTTCTTTTAAATAGAGGAATTGTATTATCCTTTGCCGGTTTTCTCTTGTTCAATGAATTGTCCTAAACACTGCTACGGGACCCTATTGAAAGAACAATAGTGCTTTAATGAATTTCACAAAAAAAATGCCCTAATACTCGGTTTAAACGTAACCCGCACTGTGAGTAGTTTGAATATTGTGGCAGAAAGGAGAGTTACTCTTCCCATTCTGCATTTGGGGTAGTGGAAAAATCGGGAACTAGAGTGGGTGACATTTCATTTTCCTCTCATTCTTTTATTGTGCACTTCTAAATGCGCTCACAAGAACTTTACTAATTAAATTGTTGCTTTAGCATAATTTCATATGTACCATATTTGTAAATATCATTATAGACTATATAGTAAAAAAAGGTCATGATCCAGCACGGGTCCCACCGAAGTAGGGTCCTGAGAGGGTCCAGAGTAGATAGTATAAATTAAAAATATTTTCATTATCATTACAAGTAAAATATGTTGTCTCATCTCCAACTTTCTTCTCGATAGGCCTTCCAGAGGGACTCTCCTCTTGCAGTAGATTTGTCTACTGCCATCCTTTCCCTATCAGAGAGTGGTGATCTTGAAAGGATCCATAATAGATGGTTATCACGTAAAGGGTGCTCCATTCAAGCTAATGAAGTTGATGTGAGCCGTTTAAGTCTCAAAAGCTTCTGGGGCCTCTTCCTCATATGCGGCATTGCATCTTTCCTCGCACTCTTCATTTTCTTCACGAGAGTTATGTGTCAATATTGTAAGTACAGTGCTCCCGAGAATGTCGAGAGGGATGAATCATACCGAGGCAGTAGGCGCCTGCTTCACACAACAAGCTTTAAGGAATTTGTTGGGTTTGTCGATAAGAAGGAAGCCGAGGTAAAGAGCATGAAGAGGAAACCAAGTGATAAGCAGGATGACGTTAGTCAAAGCTCAAAGCGGGAGAGAAAACTGAGCTATGGGCAACTGCATGCTGGACAAAGCTCAGATGGACAGCCAAGCTCACCTGCTTAGGAAAATCTTATGGCATTATCATAAGATCGGTACTCTCTCTCTCTCTCTCTCTCTCTCTCTCTCTCAAATTTGCAAGATCCAACCTACTCATGAGGTGAGCTGACAATTGATATGCTCCATCTAACATATAGAGAAGTGAATGATATTCAAGTGAAGATGTCCTCTTCAGTCTTCAGCATACTAAGACATAACCTTGGCGTGAAAATCAGCTCCACTCATTAGTTAGGTTGCTCATGTATAAATTAGAAAAAAGCCTGATTTTGGAAAAGTGCTTATGATGGCCTGGATTCTCACTAGTGTCTGCTATGAAGATCCTCTTTAGCTCATCATCTCACAAATATCACTTGCAGGGCTCATCTGTAAATTATTCTGGTCAGAGAACCCTAATACATTATTTTATTACTGTTGGAAAGAGATAATGATCAACTGTCCAAATTCAATGCTTCAAAACAGTTGTTATGATTACCCCATCTGTGTGATTTTTCGAACCGATTATTGACAGTGGGACCCACTTGATAAGCGGGTCATATCTCATTTATTTAAGGATGCGCTTATAAAATTAGCATTCTCTGAAGTCAATGAGGCAAAACAAGGTTTCATAGCAGTGGTGAGGCTGCATGGTGGGACCTCTTATGCATAAAATTAGGATTTCCCTTGTTTTTGTTGCTATCATGTAGAGATCACAAAAGAAAAACGACTGAAAATTGGTTCTGTGCAATTAAGAGAAAATGCAATAATGCTAATGTTATTGTATAATTTTCTTGGAACTGCAAATTCTTAAATGCATTGTATTTGTCCCTTTGATGTTGTTGATAGAAGATAAGTCTTTAGATGTAAAAACGTCTGCTGTATTTCCTAACCAAATTAAATTATCTGTATTTGGTAGCCTTTGCAGGCCTGCTATTCAACACAAATACGCAATGCTGTTTCATGATGTCAAAATCAGAACAAACTGGGCCCTTGTTTGCTGATCAAGATTGACCAGGCTGTTGATTCGAAGAGCACCAATATAGATGGACACTTCCACAGTAAATACTCTGATGAGACAAAAAGCTAATTCGACGATTGTTGGCCATTTCACATCATTAATTTTCTTTAGTGGTCACAAAATTTTTCTTAAGTTCCTGCAAATGGAATCATAACTGCTGGTAGATATATGTAATTTCAAAACCCAAAGGCTTATTTACGATCGATAAATTAGATTTATGATTTTTAATATTTTGCTCATGACAGTAGCTTATAGCCATGAGACTGGGATACTTCAAAAAAAAAAAGGCACAGAGTTCTTACTTGGAATCAACCTTAATTCATTCTTGATCTTTACAAAGATTTGGTGTACCCTTTCAATACCAAATAACTAAGTTTTGTGCATGGCAAATTTTCAAGGAACTCAACTTGGGTGGTTTTCATTTTCTTGAAAAAAAAGATTTAAGTTAAGAGACTTCATTTTCATGTCTTAAATTTTCATAGGTTTTGAGATGAATGAGAATTTTATGTATCTAATCAACATTTAATCACGTAAGAATAATTCTCCCAAACAAACATGATAATATGTTTCACATATTTAAATTATACATAATTAAAATTCACATATTCAAAAATTCCATACTATTCAATGCTCAAAAAAAGGCAAACTCTTCCTCAGTTTGTTGCAGAAGAAGAACTACACAGCTGCAGCTGCAATAAATTAATTTCGAAAATATATAGGACAATTGGTGCAATAGTACTACTTGACTCATTTCATTTAATAAAAACTGGAAAAAGAAGGTGATTGCAGGCAGAAGTGACAGCTGTGAATGCTGCATTGGTTGGCTTTTTGCTCACTGCCTGGGGATCCATACTTTAGTACTAGGACCACGGAGATGCATTGTGGGTGCATTATAGGTCAGAGGACATGTCCTGCATTACTTAAGACATTCAAACAAGGGACAATTACTGTACAACTTGACAATTGTTGCAGTACCGTCGGCAAAGGTGTAATGACTGGAGAACGGTTCGTCGATAGGATTTACCATATTATGATAATCTAGGAATGTAGGATATTGCATTATCTGAAGTAGAAAGACTTGGGAGCTATATTGTCATGGATGGTAATGCTTCTCTCAATGTTTTATTTAAATTTTTTTTTAAACTATGTAACCATTAACGATGATCCAAACCGTTGGAAACATAAATACGGTCAAACACGGGCCATATACCAAATTTCAACCGTTGATCTGTCTCGGATCTAAAGATAATTGATAAAAACCGAATAACCATATATCTATTTTTTAAAACTTTTTTTGGGCCCCATAATCACAATCAAGATCTATAATCTTCTTTGAAATACTGAAAGCGGCTAGCCATAAGATTTTCAGCCTCCGATTTAATGTATAGCTACCAAAAATGACTTTAGAACCATTGATTTCACATGAGACATTATCATAGTAGAATAAATGAAACTTGAACAGTCCATTTTTTATTTTTATTTTTCCTTGACTGTGGGACCACCAAATGACAATCCAAACCGTTGGATAGTTGTATGAGTGTAAGAACTAATATGACACCAAATTTGAACCGTTGATCTATCACAATTATCGAGAAGTTTACAAAAGAGCGTGGCATATATAATACCAAATTTGGGCGGGAAGGGGTAATGTTGCGACTGTGATATCATACAGACGAACAGTTCTGCGGTAATTACACATTTTCCAACAGTTCTAAGGCGACTGTGAGGTTTAAGGCCTGTTGTACGGTAATTATCCTTTAAAACAATCATATGTGGATGACTTAAATGGAGATGTGGATACCTTAAGAATGGAGAATGTCCTCGTATCACCAGCATATTGCTCCTAAAGTCCACTCAAATATATGTCTATCGATTGGATTGGAGGAGAGGGGTAAAAAAAGCTACAACCAAATTATCTAAGCCCTTGACTTAACGGCCATAAAAATTTAATTGCATTTTAACCGTAGATTTCTTTGAGAGTTGATCTAACACTGAGCGGAGGTTTAGTGAGTACAAAATTATCCTTTATGTTAGTTTATTGGATGACAAGATTGGAAATGTTCTCATATGAGTAGACATCTGCACACACATATATGTAGTAAGTTCGTAGGGCCCACTCAAATTCAAATTTATTAATAAGATGAGAGTAGATGAAATGCTCTCCGGCCTCATGGACAAGGGGGGGTCCAAAAGGGAAAAAAAAAAGCAGCCCATTAGATTATCCTAGCTGTTGATTTAACAACCTTATAGTTTAATGGCATTTCAACGGTAGATTTTCTTTTCTTGAGATTCTCAACGGTAAGTAACAATTTAGCGAGTGTAAAATTAGGAGTGATGTTAGATCATTGGATGGAAAGATTATTAAAGGAGCTGCACTGATGAAATGTGGCCTCAAGTGGGCCCCAAAGTGTTGGATTGCACCAGCACCAACCCGTAGGAGAATATTTCCCAACAAGATTATCAAAGGAGTTGCAATGATCAAGGTGGGCCCATAAAGATGGACTGCACATTCAGTATGCTTGTAGGATATAATATTTTTTTACTTTAATTTTGTGCAGTCCATGCTAAAGGGTCCATGATCAATTCAAATATTAATTAGACTAGAATTTGGAAGTTTATTGGCATGTCAATTGGTTGCCTCAAAATTTTGACTAGGTTAACCATTTGCCCTTTTCTCACTGAATTTTTATGATATCTTAGGGCGTATTTCTAACTAGAATCCGTGATGTTAGGAATTCTGAGATATGATGTAATGGTTGTCCCTTTGGTGAAAATACCATTTTTTTTTTCTAGAATTCTAAATTCTAGACACCTGAAAAGTCTTATTTAATCCTTGGAACTCTTAGAGCTAGGGATTCAATCTCACCTAAAATGACATCATTCCAATGATTCATTCTCACCTAAATTGGCAACAACTATGGAAAGCAATCTCACTAAAAACTGCACTGCAAAAGGTCATTCAGCTGTCTTTAGGACAAATGGTTGAGATTATCTGATTAGATAACTTTGGCCCACCTAAAGCAAATAAAGACCCTCACTTTTTCCTTTGCAGAGGTTCCCATAGATGAGTGAACATTTGAAAGATACTTTGTAAAAGAAAGAAGAAAGCTATGCACATGCCTTTTTCGAGTCAGATAAAAAGACTTGCCCAGTTGCATTTCAATCGGACTGGTGGGCCCAATTATATTCTATAGATGAGGGATCCAACCTCTATGGGTAGCAGTAGCATATAACCTAACTTAGATAAAAGATAGTACTGTCAGTCTTATGATAAAGAATAATTTGTTAAAACCAACAATGTCCAAGTGACGTTTTTAGAGCTAGTTTGGCAACTCTATTATTAAAGTCAAGTGAAGTAAAATTAATTTTGAAGTAACGTTCCTAGAGGCAACTCTACTGTATATCTTGCTTAGCTCCCAATTCAACGAATTTTTCTCTTCTTACCGCATTACTAGAAGACAAAAAAAGGGATATTTGTATAACGAAACCCCCACCCCCACCTCCCGCATCCCCTCCTCCTCCTCCTCCTCTTCCATTCGTCCAGCTCCCACCCTCCACCCTCTTTCCTCCCCCTCCCTCCCTCCAATATCTCTCTGGCGGACTTTCCTCCCTCTCCCTACCTCTCAATACCGATCCCCTGCCTCTAATTTCTCTCTTCTTCTTCCTCTTCATCTTCTTCTCCAGCTCTGTCGTCCAAACCCTAGCAATCGTACATCCGACCGAATTCCTCGCCCTGCAATTGATCGGAAAATAGCTCTCCGACCTCCTTGGCTCCACCTTCTTCTCCTCCTAGGACTTCACCTCTGACCCCTGCAACAACTTCATCCTCTGCCAAAACCGCCTCTCCGGCGATATCCCGCCGCTGATTTCGCCCGCTCTCACCCGCCTCGATCTCAAGCACAACAATCTCTAGGGAAGAGGGTGGAGGGTGGGAGAGGAAGAGAAGAGGGAAAGGGAAAGGGAGGAGGAGGGAGGAGGGGTAGTTTAAGAACACTCATTTTTTTATTTTTTTATTTTGCGATGGGAAGAAAATTTTTTAAGGTACCAATAGAACTCCCCTTTAAATTATACCCCAATTATCGCATCTACTACAAAAAGAGCCTGATATTTATTTTAGATTGGAAGAGCCTGTTGTTTATATTAGATAGGAAGAGCTGGTTGTTTGTGCTTATCTTTTTATTAGCGCTTAGATATTTATTTATTTTAATAAAAAATACTAAAAGAAGACACTAAATCTAAAAATGTTTATTATTATTGTTTCTGCCTAGGTTAAGCACGAGCCTTTATTGCTAGTTATATTTGAGTGTATCTAAAACACGTGACGAACTTGCTTTACTTTTCACTTGTTATGGATAGATTTGGAGGGAGTCTCTCAAGTGTGATCAATCTAACACTTGATCCGGACTTCAAAATTTTGGATATATTGAAAAGGTAGAAACCATCGTGCTTTGAAAAAGGGCACTGCACTATACTATATATAATGCAGCCGTTTTGCATTATAGTTCTGCCCTCATGATAATTACCATTAGAAGTGTAATAATATTCTTCACCAACATTTGTTAGTCCTTACCAAAGTTAATAACCCTAAATGACCAATAAAAAATTCTAGGATTCTAATAACCCTGGGAGGGTTGCACGAGTTTAATTTGCATTAATTGTTGCACTGCTTTGATACATTGAGGGTTCCATCCTGGCAAGATCCTTGTTGTGTCTGTGATTAAAGATCCTTGGTGTGTCTGATGACCAACAGATGGGTCCCACCATGAGTGCCATAGGAACTGCCACCAATAGGTAGGTAGGTCTCATTATTTTTCAACATTGGATGAGTCACATTTTAACTGGTCCACCAAATGGATTCATTGATTACAAATTATTGAGTCCAAAAGTGGGTACATCATTTCTTCTCCCATTTCTTTCTGTTTTAGGAATAACATCTAGGGGATAGAAATTCTTAAAATTGCTAAACACTTTGTTTAATAATCCATTTTGAAAACTGCAAAGATTGCCAGACCTCTCAGTTAATTAGCACAATATTACAAAGAATATGGTTTTCAGCAAATGAAATTTGACAATATATATGCAGATCAATAATCGAAATACCACTTTGTTCGTTTCCATATGTATCGGTACTGTTCCCAATCCATTTGACAATGGGTTGAATCTCACTCTAATCTTTGTTGAGTCCACTATTAGATTCATCGGATGCAAAACATGTGCCTAAAACACGCAATTATCAAAGAGCCTTAAACCATGCATGTACCTTACACATGATCAATGTGACATGTGAGTAATGCTTTGGTGCATAATCAATGAGAATTTTCTCCTTCCCACGCGCTCGGATCCCTAGGCGCTATGACTCCCTGAATTTCACCGTGAAGGAGAAGCACAAACACGTGTGTGTTTTGCTATGTACAAATTTATATTTGATAATGCATATATATTGGGAGATGCTCTTATGAGAGTTACTTTATGCAAACAGCCTAAATGCAAGGGAGTAACTCTTACAAACACATCTCCCAAATATATATATATATATATTAGATAATATTCATGTGCATCATTCCCTCACCATATGGCGAGGGACAAACTCAATGAGGCCCCATTGATCATTGGACTTGGGGGGAATGAAAAGAGTCATATGAGATGAGATCATATATCAAGTTTGGGGTCAATCACAAGTCTCTAACCCCTTCATCCGTGACCCACAAATTTAACGACTTTATATTAAAGAAAAATTTTGACCCTCAATACAACGGTAAAATCTATAATCGAATTAATGAAAACTCAATTAATCCATTGTAGTTTAGGGAGTTTCATGTGCGTGGATGGTTTGGATGAATTATAAAGTGGCCCCACTATGTTGTCCCTCACCATAATATGGTGAGTGATGGATGAATATAAATATTTATATATATATCTATATAATAAGGGAGGCAGTGTTTGAATTCCTGGACTCTTTCTCCACCCTTGGATTTATGTACATATTTCTGTACATAAGAAGGGATTCAAGATCCTTATTACCTTGGCAAGTTTGTAATTATTTAAAAACAAAGGGGCAGCAAGATCCTTAGTTAGTTGGTAATGTTATAATTATTTGAAAATAAAGGGGCAGTAAGATCCTTAGTACCTTAGTAATTTTATAATTATTTGAAAACAAAGGGGCAGTAAGATCCTTAATACGTTGGTAATTTTATAATTATTTGAAAACAAAGGGGCAGTCAGATACTTATGGTCCATTAGTATTGGCACCAGTCAAAAATCACAATAACAAAACATCAAGATGGTTTTGGACCATTGATCACATTCTTGCTTGCTCTCAATTTTAGTGCATTTAGACACGGACAATCACTAATGTTTGTAAAATTAGTGATAACCAATTACTGGCAATCACGGACGATCAATTTTAGTGCATTCAGGCATGGGCAATGACTATATATATATATATTCATTCATTGAAAGCTCTCATCCTGATAGTAATTAAAAATGGGTAATATTCAGGTGAGAACTAGTTCTCACATATTATATGAGAACTTTTTTGTAGGGCTCAATTGTGGGCCCCATTTGGGGATGGGACCAGGGGGGATGGAAAGATCTATGTGAGACTACCCTAAGTATCAAGTTTGACCTCAAATCCATGTCCCTAACTCCTTCATCCGTGGCCCACAAGTTTAATGGCTTCATATTCAAAAAAATATTCAACCCTCGATCCAACGGTTCAATCCATTCGGATGTGTGTCGATCCTTGAGATATGTGACTATCAGGGGGTTCCCTATTAGTTACTAGGTTTGGATAATTGGATGGGTTGCTAGTTGGGCCCCGTAAAAAAGTTCTCATATAATAGGTGAGAACTAGTTCTCACTAGAATATTCCCATTAAAAATATCCGCCATAGTATTTCAATAGGCGGAGCAACAAAAGCATCCTCATCCGAAAAGTAAGACCCTAATTACTGCCGGGCCCAACTTCTAAAACCCTAGGAGCTAATTTCACTAAACTAGTGTGGGTCAGTTTGATTGATCTGGTCACGAACGCCATTGCGTAAATGCACATTTACTTCCACAACAGAAATGGTACAAATTTAATAAGAAAAAAAATGTATTAAAGTTTGATGTGGTACAATAAATGCTTTAGAAGATATGCCAATGGTTTGAATTACATTTCCTACTTTCATATATATGCCCATGCAAGATGCTTGAATCATACCATGAAAGAAAATAAATAAATACTTGGGGGGGGGGGGGGGGGGGCCCATGCAAGATGCTTGAATCATACCATGAAAGAAAATAAATAAATACTAATTGGGGGGGGGGGGGGGGGGGGGGGGGGCGGGTCGCGTTGTTGCAACAGATATCTTAGGCAACATATGGAAACCGGTGACAAGAGACTAGATGGAGAGGAGAGACATTGTTGACTGAGAGTGATAGATAGACCGAAGAAAGGGACCCCGGATCCTAAAAGGCATGCTGTAATTAAACTCTTAAGAGTGAGTGATGGATACACCGAAGAAAGGGACCCAGGATCCGACATGGTCTAGAGTTACATTTTGGAAGAGCCAATAAATTTGGTAATCCTCTTTCATAGGATTTGGGATTTGATTAATGAAGTCTGAACCGCTTAAAATAAATATCTCTCTAGTGATCGAAAAGATATTTTACTTTAAAAGCGACATCACAACACTTTTTTTTTTTTTTAAACGGTAACGAAAGATTTCATTTAACGAACAGAAGGAACAAAGTACAAAAAAGCAAAGAAAAGAGAGGAAGGGGATGTGCAAGAGAAATGCACCACCTCCAACCCTACTTTAAAAGCGACGGCGCAACACTTCTTATAGATGATCTAGATCCCAAAGATAAAGACTCAGAGGAAGTGGTAAGAGTCAGAGAAACCCTAAAAAGACTCATCAGCACCAGAGAGAAGGCACCCAAAATCAGAGTGAATACTGAATAGGGAACAAAGGGGGTCCAAAACAAAGAGACAAGAAAGAATGCACCTAAGATGAGAGATAACATGCAATTGATATAAGAAAAGAATAACATGAAAGGGAGAGGAACATAGAAAACACTCAAAATATGAGAGAGAAAGATGAGAGAGTAAGACCAAAACAAAATAGAAAACACACTAGGAGAGAGAGAGAGAGAGAAAGAGAGAAAGAGAGATTGAACAATCTCTTTTTCACCTGGGCAAAATAACAGCTCTGAGAGGATTCTTCATCACAACAGTAAAAGCAAAGGTCTCCTCCGGGTCAGGGGGTGCCCCAGGCAAGGGCACCCATCTAAAGGCCTGCACCATCCTACCCAACAGCAAGTGCACATGCAACGTCCCAAGCGTCATAGCAGGGCAAATCCTCCTCCCAACCCCAAAAGGCATCATCTTCACCCCTCTCGACCCTGTCACATCCACCCCAACCCCATCTCCCCCTTCCAGAAACCTCTCCGGCCTAAACTCCCCCGGATCCTTCCACACACTCGGATCCTCCGTCACCCATGCCGTGTAGAACTCCACGCTCGCCCCCTCCGGCACCGTATACCCTCCCAGCTCCGCCTCCTCCTTCGTCGAATGCGACAGCACGAAATGGCTCGGCGGGTGTCTCCTAAACGTCTCCTTCACCACTGCATTCATATAAGTCATCCTATCCACGTCCTCCTCTTGGACTCTCCCTTCCTTCCCCACAATCTCCACAATCTCCTTGTACAGTTTCTCCTGCATGTCCTGGTTCATGACCATGTGTAACAAGGCCCATTCCAATGTCGTTGCACTCGTATCCGTCCCCGCATTCATAACCTCTGAACATAGTGTTACTAGCTCTTCCTCCCCTAGCCGGCCCCGCCCCGCCGGCTCTAGCCCGATCAGCGAGTCAATGTAGGCCGCCCCGACGGGGCTCATTACCTCCGATCCCCCCACCTCACCGCCTTCGACGAACGCCTTTCGAGCCCTCACTAATGGCAACAAGCACTCTAATTGCTTCTTCCTCAGCTCCTTCGCCGTCGCAACGTGTCGTCGGAACAACGGCGTTAGCCCCGGGAGAAAGTCCGGTAGCTTCGGCGCGGTCATCAACATAACATCTTTCAAAACAGCCTCGATCTCTTTAATTTGTGCTTCGGGTAGCTTGATCCCAAAGCACAGACACACCAATATGCTGCATATAGTGAGCCGGCAGTTGCTCATGACCTCCACCGAGCCGAGCTCGGCCGACTCACGGCGGAGCCGAGCCAGGTGATTAGCCATGGCCCACTCACGCACCCACCCACACTGCCGGATCCTCGCCGGGTTTATGAGCTCGTTGACGAAGTTGCGGCGGAGGGTGCGCCAGAGGGGGCCGTACTCCGCCGCGTTGATGGTGCACTTGCCCATGCTGAACATGAGCCGGATGGGTGAGTCAGGCGGCCGGCTGGCGAAGGTTGGGCCCTTTTGGACGAGGGCTTCATGGATGAGGTCGGCGCTGGAGACGATCACCAGCGTCCGTTGGCCCATCTTCATGGTGAAGATAGGACCATGTATCTTCCGCAGGTCACGTACTACGTACATGAAGGCGCGTCGTTGGAGTACAACTTGGATCAGGTTGCCGACGATGGGCCAGCCCACCGGGCCGGGTGGGAGGTTCTTGCGACGGAGGTTTGCCGCCCATGAGTGGCGCCACCAGAGGCAGACAAAGAGGATTGAGAAGGAGAGGAGAAGGAGATCCAAGAAGAGATCCATGGCTAAGGAGCTGTTCATGACTTAGTAGGAGAGTTAGACGATATCAATAGTATTGCAGTAGTAATAGCTGTAAGAGTACTACACAACTACTACTCTGTGAAGCAGTGATGGTGTGGGAAGGGGTATCAGTATATAAAAACAGAGGGAGGTTCAGCTGCCAGCTGATTGAAATGAATGTGTTTTACCCACGTATTTACAAAGGTAGAGGGAAGTGGGGTGGTAAAGGTTGAGGTAAGTTAGGGATTATGAGTTATTGCTTTGTTCTTGAGGTACTGCAACTGTGCAATGCAGCAACATTCATCAATAGCAAACTTTCCAAGGATGGAATACCTCTGCAATGTGTCACATGGACCGGGTTATGCCGATTGACTTTGTGTTTGCAAGCGGCCCCACTCGTTTTATGTCCTGCTATTCAGTTCCACATCCACATGTTGGCATGAAGCTTAATTGACTGATAATTCTCTCTTTCCCTGTATAGAAAAGAAAAAGGAAAAGGAGAAGAAACCATATTTGTAGAAACTTAATGCCTTTGGGAAACCTTGAACACCACCGACTCCACCAACCTACGAGATGTAAGAGGCTAATTTTGTATCTTGTTAAGTTAAGGTCATGTTTGTTTGTCGGAGTTTAGTTGGAGAGAGCTCCAAAATTCATCAAATGCACTGGTCCATTTTTTTTTTTTTTTTTTTTTATGTTCTCTAGAAATTCCTAGTGTTTAGAATGCTAAAATTTGAAGAGGTTAAAGAGTTAAAGAATATATTTCAAAAGGTTAGGTTTTTGTGATTATAGCAGTTGAATAAGGAGTTTGCAATGCTCCATATTAGCAGCTGAGATTGCTGTCAGAATTTTTTAGTGCATGAAACTTCTATTGGGATATCCTAGCTCCTAACAAACCAGCCCCTAAGAAACTAAACCATTGATTTATAATTAAAGAAATTATCCCAACTTCACATAAGGAAGAATTAGAAAACATGCATGTCAGGTGAAAATATTATTGTTTGATTCCACATAGCAGTCTTTAATTGCAAAATTTGGCAGTCTTTAATAGTGAATTTTGGGTAAGGGGATTTAGGCCTGTTTATTTACTAGAATTCATGTCCGGAGATTGTCTGGAAATTTCAAATGCTGAAATTCTAAAATGCCATTGAATTCTGTCATTTTTGAATTCTACGTTTCATTTCCATTTGAATTATTACCTGAAAATTTCTAAATTTCTGAATTTCATAAATCACTTGTTTCATTGCTATATAAATTCTAGACTGGAATTACACATTTTATGCATTGTAGTACATGGGACCCACCTTTTGTGGTTGTGAACTTGAGACCTAACTGTAAGAATTATAATGTGGACTCACCTCAGGTATATGGTACATGAGTCCATCTTTTAGAAATGAAAATGTGGGACTCAATTTTAGAAATTTGAACATGGACCCATCTTGATAGGAATTGCATGGGCCCAATTTTTATAATTGTGAATATGGGGCCCACTTTATTGTTGGTAGGAAGATTTACAATTGGGTGCCGGAGTTCCAACCAAACTTCTCGGAGTTTCAGAATTTTGAAATGCTCTAGAAGGGGCTAGCATTTTGGAATTCCACCTTTTTGGCATTTGAGAATTCTGACTGCCTTGAATACTGAGAATCCCATTAAAAAAATATTGTATTTCTGACATGCGTTTTTGAATCTACAGATAGCCTGAATTCCTGAAACAGGCCCTTTTAGAAAAGTGTTAGGTACCTTTAGAAAAGTGTTAGGTACCTGCAAGTCACCCATAACTTCAAGCTAACAAAGTGGGGCCATGTTTAGTAAATGAAAGTTATAATGTTAATTAATTATCAGATATATATTGAGATTACTATAATAAGTTGGTGACAATTAATGTCATAGCGATATCAGTGTTATAAAGATAGCATGGTGACGGTGGGAATGTTGTCCATACTCTTTTTCAGAAAAGTGATAGCTTGGGAGTAATTGTACAATGATGATAATCTAAAAAAATAGCCTAGTTGCTGTTGGAGGTGATAATGTCAAAGTGATGGTGAAAGCGAAAGTGATGCAGCAATCGCGATTGTGATGATAATATGGCCATGATAGATAATAATATTAAAATAATAATAATAATAATAATTATTATTATTATTATTATGGTTTTTTCCAAAGTGGTTGGACCCATTAATCTGACTGCCATGAGAGTTGACCTTAAGCACATTATATTGAGGAGAAAACATTGAGAAAAAAACGTCATGTTGGTGCGGGACATATATTCAATTGCATTGTAGGGATTAAAGACTAGGTAGTTGGATAAGAACATAACACGTATGACCCAACCATTGGGCTAATTCTTTATTCTCAATTTTAATTTAATTAATTGAAATAAGAGTTTGATGATAATGATAATGATAATGTCTGATTAGGTGTAACCATGACAGTGAATTTAACTATTCTTAATAAAAATAACAGCCTCTTATATATATAAAAGGTGTGAACTCTTCAGGTCTCATTCGAAGGCTATCCTACATCACTCGAGTTCTATTTCCCTAATTAGAGAGCGTGAATGGGTGAAAAAAAAAATAAAAATAAATAATAACTGAATCCTGTGATACATGCATGTTGATATTATTATTATTATTATTAGATGTGTGAATTGAATGTTGTAATGTAATGCTGTTAGAGGAGATGATGCTAGCTATTATGGTGATCCTTATCATCATAAAGTCAGTGACAATTACTTTGACTGGGTGGTGCTGTTCAAACAGGAAGTGATTGCGGCATTAAAGTGGGGGGTGTGAGTGAGTTCTTGGTGCATTCATGTAGTTATGGGGGGCATTGAGATGCATGGTTGGTTGGTTGGCAAGTGCAGAGCTCACGTTGTATTTAAGGAAAAATAATAATATAACAATTAAAAATAAAGAGTCAGGATTTCCTTGCAGGGGGAAAGTGATGGTCAACCGATAATTCTAATAATTATTTTGCACTTCTTTTCAATGAATCATGAGAAATAAAACCTCAATTCTTTGCAAGGGCTGGAAAGCTCGGGACTCAAATTCGTCTCCACTAACTCAATAAAGAAGAAAACAAACCTCGACATGAAGAGCAAACGTCGTCACTGTAAGAGAGTCATTTTTCATTTAAATTATTATAAAATACCTCAAATAGAATAAATTAATTTTCCTATATTGATGATAATTAATCTCATCGCCATCAAATTTTTATCCTAACTATGTTGGAGTCGACTCCTAAACTATGTTTCTCCATTCTGATATATTTTGAACTAAATCTTAAATAAGTTGCACTTCTTTAGATAGATTTTTATTATCATATTCACGTCTTTTTTATTATCATATTCACGTCTTTCGGCCTATCCCTTTTCCTTGATCGGCGATCAACTTGCATAACCAAACTTTCCCTTACAGGCGCCGTAGTTGGGTTGCGTTGGACATGCCCAAACGATCTAAAATGAGTTTATCTAATTTTAGCTCCTTGATTCTACCCCTAAATATTTTTTAAATTGCTCATTTCTAATATCATCCTTCCTAGTTTTACAACATATCTACTTCAACATTTTCATTTTTGCTACATTCATTTTGTGTATATGTTTCTTCTTGATTTACTAACATTCTATTCTTCATAGTTGGTCTCATTACTGTCCTGTAAAATATTTCTTTCAATCTTGTTGGCATTCGTCGATCAAAAAACACTCTAGAAGTAAGTCTCCATTTCAACCAGTCTACTTTTATCCTATGTTTGACATCTTCATCATTCTCTCCATCTTTACTAATTATCAAGACAATGTAACATAATTAACCTCTTTATGGTATCTCCTTAGCTTTGATTTTCACAGTAATTTTAGCTTCTCTATAAATCTTCACTTTTGAATAATAAAATTATTAATTTAGATTTTAATATAAATTAATAAATTTAATATTCAAAAGTTATGAAGTCTAGAAAATAAAAGTCCTTATGGTATTATATATAGGGGGATATTCCTGTGTAGACAAACTTAATGGGGCCCACTAAGGGATCCACTGATCATGGGACTTGTGGGGGGATTGAAAGAGACATCTTGGATGGGCCCATAGATAAAGTTTGCCATCAATCCCATACCTTTATCCATTGCCCACAAATTTAACGAATTTATGTCAAAGGAAAAGAATTAACCCTTGATCCAACACTCTAATCCATTTGGATATGTGAAAACATAATGAATTTAGCGTACTTAAGGGGGTCAAAAAGTGTATTTGAAAGAATGAGTGCTAGTCCAATAAAGAAATAATAAACCAAATAAGATAGAACTAGCAAAACTATGTACCAATCACACACCATAAAAAAGCAGACACAATTTTTACATGGAAACCCTAACCAGGGAGAAAAATCACGATCTGAAAAATCAATTACCATTGAACGGTCACAAGATATACTCACAGCTCCCTTTCCCAGTCAGTACGTCAACTTAAGGAATGTAGTTGTTCTTGCAGAACTCATCGTTGCCACGACTACTCGCTGCGCACCGTTTCATATGCTTGATCCTCTAATTACACATTGAGAACCAATAAGCATCAAACATTCTACAAAGAAGTAGAAGCACCAAACCTTCTAGAGCATATTTTCAGCCTAATTTCTCAATGGTAGCTCTAGAGAACAAGGAACCTCTTTTAGGGTTTTCTTACCTTAGAACTAGAGAGAGCAACTTCTTGTGTGTGACTTAGGGTTTAGAGAATCACCTTTTTATATAGCTCCAAAATCGTACTAGTGTCTTCTAATAATATTTCAATCAGAATTAAAATAAGACTCAAACTCTAAATTAGAATTCTGATCGATCTTGGGCAAACTGACCACGCGAGATCCTTCCCGGTCCTGTGTTCACTTTAGCAAATTGTATCTTCGCTATAGCCAACTAGCGTTCTAGATTTTAGCTTTTAGGCTCCAAAACTCTTTAATATTCTCTTGAGATCTTCTGGCGACTACACCACAACTCACTCTAAAATGAATAGAGAAATTATAACTCAAGTGGACCAAATTTTTTTTCAACTTATGAATTATCCAACTGAATAAAATTTCTAATAGGTACCATGTATGTATGTAAGTACGTACGTACACTGGTGTCTCAATTTGATTGACTTGACAAGTTTTTCAACCTTACCTAGATTTGCGAGTGGGGTGTATAGTGCGAGAGTCAAAGTTTGTGGATCTTCCTAACCGTCTTATCAACTGAGTCACATGTTTGACTATCATTGACTTTGTGGGCAATCTATTCAATTGCCCGTATCGTCCTATAATGGCAATGCAAAATGAGATATTGATTATCCTTGAAAAAATTTAAAAACCTTTTGCTGACTTTTCTAATTGTCCATTTTCTTTTGGACTCGCTCCTTCAATCAAATGAATATATAGGACCGTCCAAATCGTTCTACTCTCTAGGCCACGAAGAATACAACATGCACCAAAAGAGAGCTACCATACCCCCTACTCTCCAAAGGCTTTGCACTCAGCTCCTCCTCCGTCCTGCCCAACCTATAGCCCCCACCACCCTACTGATAATCATCACCCCATCAGAAGAAGAAAAACAGAAAGCAGGACTAAGGTCACACTTGTCAGTCGCCCTCAGAGAAACTCCTTAGTCATCCCCTGCATATAGTCAACATCACCATACTGATAATCATCACCCCCTTAGAAACAAGAAAAACAGAAGCAAGACAATGGTAATACTTGTCAGTAACAGTAACAACAGCAACTCAGAAAAAGCAAGGGATAAACACTTGGCAATAACTCAGAAAGCACTTCCCTGTCGGTGACCGACGTACGAAGCATCTCTCTTTCTCTCTCTAATTTAGATATATGAACTAACTCATAGCTTCTCATCCAAATATTAAATGAGAACATTCAATATTTAAATGAGAATCATTGAGTTAGTCAAACTGGCCGTGGCGGTGATCGATTCCAATTCAATTCTCTGTCTTTCATGGATGGATGGTGCAGTGAAAGCACGTACAGTTTTCCTCTTCCTAAATATATAATATATGGGGTATTTGGCAAAAGTGCAGTGCACCGACATTTCAACCTCGCCATTGAGTATAACATGTTCCATCAATGGTGCCGTGCGGTGCCCGCTTGCCTAACTGTATAGCTTGGCGAGACACGGCCCTCACGACACGACTTATACCTGGGCATGACATGTCCCATCAATCGTGTTAGTGGCATGCCTGACGTGCCTGGCCTTGGGCCGACCTATTTTTGCCTGGCTCTCGTGACATGCTCCTAATATGTCAGTGCTTCCGAATTTTTTCAAGTTTGAGGAAAAACAAAATTAAAAGATATACACAAAAAAGAGTGAGTTTGAAGGATTTTCCAAAAAATTAATTACTTTTTTAATAAATCTCTTAATTCTTAACACACATCTCATTGTGCATCATCCATCATGTATTCTTGTCCAAAAAAAATACAAAATTTTTAATTTCTTTTCTAAAAATATTCTTATTTAATAATTCTTACATTGAATTCCGTCTATATATATAGTCAATATCCGTATTTATTTTCATAGCCGATATGACATGCCTCGCACATATTGAAGAATATAATTATCTTCTAGGAGCGGAGGAAAAATTATATCTAGTAATATCTTTGATTTTTTCTGTTATAATTTCAACATGTTTTAAACCAACTTAAGTTTATGAGATTTAAGATGTGACATACACAACTATTTTAAAATATAGAATCATCAACCAACTTTGAAAGAGGCATCATAATTTTAATTAATTAGCTCAATAACCACTTTATTATTGGTTGCATTATCTAAAGTTAAAGATAATTTTTTTTTCCAAAATACTATATTCTTGAAATTCTTCCAAAAGAAGGGTTATTCTTTGGCCATTGTGTGTCCATTCAAGTTTAGCAAAAGTAATAAGTTATTTATTCATCACCCATTTTTCATCTATGTTTTGGGCAGTTATCACCTCTTCTAGCTTTCCATAAATCTGTAGTTAAAGCTATTTTACCATAATTACTTGCTAAGTGATTTTTTATATTTATAGTTACAAGTGACCTTATGCCTTTTCAAATGGTTGTTACTGCCACTTGAATTGCAAGTATAAAGATTACTACAATGTTTACATTTGTTTTCTACTTTTCCATTTTTATTATTAATATTAATAATCTCATATACATCGCATGAGTATCTCCCCACATGCTTCCCGAGAGTGGGATATGTAAACCATGCGGCCCAACTATTGATAATCCAAACCGGTTAAAATAAATTTCACTCCCTCTAATTATGCATGCTCTAGTTTGACTTCAATAAGAGTTGGTCTCACTAGAAGATTGACCATATGATTGACAACATGATTAATGCATATGATAAATAAGTGATTAAATATATATAGTTAGTTCATTTTGAATGATCCAATTTATCAATAGGTGGGCCCCCATGGTGGAGTTTTAACATCTCACTCGCAGGAAGCATCTGGGACGGCTTTGGGGATTTTGGCACCCGAGCCTATGCAATTAGGACCCAAGAGAGCCTACATCGTTGGAAGGAGAACATGCACAAGCGGGAAGAAGAAGGCCACAAGGTGGGAAGGATAGCTCACACATATGGAATGTAAACCCAACACACATGATTAGACTGGCTCACTACGTACGTGGTGTGCAGAAGAAAGTATCGTATATACATTTTTTGCTATCTTATTTCAAATAGGGCCTACCAAGTTAGATAAATGATGCATAGTTGTAAATATGGTTCTAGACCCCATTTGGTCTGGCCTAAAAAATGAAAAGTTTCGGCCAATTCGGAATTTCGACAAAACTTTTTGGAATTACATTTAAAAAAATAGAAAATAAAAAATATATACATATATATGAGAATAAAATAACAAATAAAATAATAAATTCCGTCCATTATAGTAAAACTTCTTGGAATTAAGTTTTTGGAGATTTACACGAAATATAAAATATATATGTGTATAAAAACTAAAAAAACTAATTATGTAAAATACTATTTCGGCCGAAAAATCACATTTTGGCCGAAATCGGCCAAAATTTAAAAAAAAAGGTTTTAAGTGAAATTTCGTTTTGGCCACTTGTCCAAAATGAAGAATTTATGCCTTTTCGGCCAAAATGGTACGAAATTAATAACTATTTTATGGTGTAGTTGCAATTAAGATTAGAAAACTCGTGACTTGAACTTGACTAGTCCAATACAACAAAAATTGATTCGGAAAGGGTCAACTAGGTAACTCGAGAGACTCAGGCCTTTTCAAGTAATTTTAAGATTATTTAAAACCCGATTAAACATTTATAAAACATAAATAGACATTTATTTACATGCATTCATTATAATCAATTCAATGTAAGTAAAAAAAATACTATAATAAGAAAAATAAAAGAAAAACAACTCATATTTCATACTTTTTTAATCCAAATATCGGAGGTAAGAGATCAATATAAGTTTGAAACTACACTTCAATCATCATTTTTTAAATTGCAAAATCCATATCTCAAGCATAACTACTTGGTCCCCCTTGAAAATGAGATGACACGGGAGGGCCACGAGTCAACTCGCCAAGTTTTTTTTTTTTTTAGAACCAAGAGTCAACTCACCAGGTTTTCCTACATTGGTTGCAATAATTGCAAAACTCTAACAACGTCTGTTACAATAATTCTTGTACTTTTAGAAAAACTATGGCCCCACTACCACATCATTCCATTGAATTTTATAGAAAATAGATGCATTTACGTACTTTTAAGTGGGACCACAAGTGATGAGATTGGACCTATAAAGTAATTGCAATAGATGCATGTCTTATGTTTTAATTCCTAAAGGCGACCCCATGTTAGAAATTTTAAAGGTGGGTTCCATGCATGTACTATAATTTCTATGTAGATCATTGATGTAATTCTTATATATGGGCCCAAATTGTAATTTCTAAAGGTGGCACCATGATCTAATCCTGATAAAAGTGGGGCCCATGTTGTAATTTCTAAGTGTGATCATCATTTTATTAAGGAAAACTTTTAAATAAGGCCATAAGTTTTTGTCTTATTTCGAAAAAGGACACGAGTTTTAAAACTTTTCAAACTAGTCCATAAGTTTTCTCGAAAGTTCTCAATTAAGTAAATCCATCCATTTAAAACTATTTTTTGGCACCTTTTTCACTCATTTTTTTTAAATGCTCAAATTACCCTTCACTGAAAGAAAACCATCATTCACTTTCTCTAAAATCTTCTCATTTTCTTTATCGTCATCCTTGTTGTGATCATGGACAATCAGCATCCCCGCGCAATTGGTTGCATGTAGTAGCTACCGGAGCCATGTTATTGCTTTGAATAAAGGATAATTTGTATATTTTAAAAAAATCGAGAAAAAAAAGTCGCTAGAAAATACCTCTAAATGGCTGGATGTCCTTGGTTAAAAATTTACTGAAAAACTAAGGGACTAATTTGAAATCTTTTTAAAACTTATGTCTTTTTTTAAAAATAAGGTAAAAACTTAACACCTTATTTAAAATTCTTCCTTTTATCAATTTTAGAAAGTTAGTCCTATTTTATAATTTCTAAGGTGAGCCATGTAAAATAATTTATAAAGGTGGGCCCATTATAATCAAAAGCTGTCTCCCCATTTCAATTTCAAGAAAGGTAGGTCCACATTAATGACTGATAGCGAAAACACTCAAGCAGAATTTCAAAACGGTAAAGATTAAAGTAAAACAAATTTATTTGGATTTTTTTTATTTGGGTTGAAAGAAGACATGGAATAATATGAATGTGATTTAATGCTCGTGACTCGTGAGTACATGGACTGCCTTTATTGGATAGAGCTCTTTGTTTTACCATAATATGGTGGAGCATCGTTTGCAGCGGCTTGTTCAGATCTAATTATGGAAAAAATCTTAAATCGATGGATGTTAGCTATCTAATTTAATGTCATAAATTATCTTCAACAAACAAATATAGGCCAAGGAGAAGATTATATTTCAAGTACCCATTACATGTCTTATATCCAAAAGGCCAGATTTTTTTTAAAAAGTACTTTTTTAAAAGACCCGATTTTTTTCAAGATTAGGTTTAGTGGAGTTCCATGCTTTTTATTTTAGAAAGTACTCTAGAGATTGTTGTTGTGGAAAATATAGAAGTTTTCCCGGCACATATAAGAGGGAGATATTTATTTATGCAATTTAGGTTTTTAATAAAAAAAACCCCACGAATTTCCCGACTCTAACCCTTAACATGATTTGAGTCCTGATGAGCATAAGTCTGAATCATCAAATTAAAATTTAGAGTCGTCCTATCATAAGATTAATCATATGATTATTAATATAAAAATGATTTTACTGGAAAAAACACTTTATCCGGTCATGTTACGCAATCAAACATTTTAGCGAGTGCAGCACCAATTAGCGCAATTGGGAGCGAATTTTATTTTTTTTACCAGAAGAGCACATCGTCATCGCCGACCTTATTTACACTTGAATAAGGTCGACGATGACCTTATGTATACTTGAGTATTTTTTACATAAAGAGCACATCGTCGGCGCCGACCTTATTTATATTTGAATAAGGTCGGCGATGACGCTGTTCGTGATCCTTTTTTAGGGCTAGAATCTCTGTTTCGCTCATTATTCTCTTCTCCCTTCCACCATTGCGTCGAGACTGACCTAGGACGAGGGCGAAGAGCAGTTTGCTTCCATCTATCCACAACCACCAGCGTTGTAACTGAATTTCTCAACATTTGCTCATAATCTCATCGTTTTTTCAATCAACTGTGATTGAAACCGACGCTCCAGAGGTTTGGGATCCTTGAATCCTTGTCAAATTTTTTGTATTTTCACTTACTTTTGTTTTCCCGCCTTCCCGCATATGATATCTAACTGCATGGTTTGTTATCTTCAACGTTGTATTCGATTTGTACATTTGTTGTTTGCATTGATTAGGGTTTGTATATTTCAAATTTTGGGTTTTTTCGTTTGAGGAGGAGGATGGATGAATGGGTTTTGTTTTAACACTAGCAGAAAGGTTTGAGTGAGTTATTTTTGTTTTCCAAAATTGAGGATGTTGTATGCGGTCAAATGACAGTAGTGGTTCATTCGTTTCTTTTTGTGTTTCTTCATTTTGATAATGTGAATGAGTTGTTCATTCTGTTTCTTGAATTTGATTTTATGAACTTGTAAGTACTCTGGACATAGCATGTGTAAATCGCACATCATCCTTGTAGGTCTAAATCCCTAAAGCTGACAAGGTGTACCCAAACAAGTGTAGGACTATATTGTCTGCACACTCCCAAACAAGTGTAGCCAAATGCTTACATATATGCACAAATTTACTCTAGAATCTTAAATAATCAACACTGCACCACTAAGGATTATTTCAGGTAGAGATCATTAAGGAACTACATTGTTAGTTCTTTGGACAACCAAATTAGTCATTTTATACTTATCTAAGCCTCTAAGAATTATTCCTCAGAGGATGCATTTGGATGTGCCAAAACTATAATTTAGTTGAAAAACACTGGTAGAATAGATGGCTATCACTTTAGCTTGGGATTTGTGATGGTGAAGGAATGATACTACATTCCAGAGTTTCTGCTAAGAAATCAAGAACATAAGTTTTTCCTTTATGTGGTGTCTAATTTTTATGCTGCTCCGGACACATACCAGCAACAGATGGTAACAATCTCTTTTGCGAAAAACTTGTAATCAGCTGCATTTCATGGTTCATCCAAACAACCCATAAACTTCTGATGGTGTATTATTTGTTTGTTTTGGCTGCTTAGTTAATGTGAATATCAAGCATGTTGAGTTATGTCGCACAATTGAATGCCAAACCATTCAAACTCATTCAACATTATTGATTGATTTTATTAGAGTTTAAATTACTACAGTGATATATGTGTTTTCATTTGCCATTATAGGGGAGAGTATTGTGTGGTCGATTTTGGATATTCGGCTTTCATAGTGTATTCATGCTTGCCTTGATAATAATCAATGCTATCATGTCTATTTTGGATGTACACAGATGTCTAAAGAGAAAACAAGCAATGTTGAAGTGCCCCACAACGAGGCTACTACCTCAAATGAGGCTAGTACCTCAAACCCACAGCCAGACATTTTATTGTGCGACCAAGAGCATCACATCTCTGCCGCTATTGAACAAGGCTTGGTATACTCTCTTCTGCAAAACCTATTTTCAATTGAACTTCCTTAATGATCTATAGTTAGCGTTATTGAAACTGTATATTTTTTTCGCAGGAGTTTGGCACATATAGATGCTTTCCTACGAACCCTGATTATGGGAAGTGGGACTTGAATGAGAGACAGATGGAGTGGGTGTGGGAGGCCGGGCTATACCATCTTGCTCAAATGTGCATTGATCATGGGGCTCATTGAGCGATGGAGGCCGGAGACGAACACATTTCATTTCCCATCCGGCGAGGCGACAATCACTTTGGAGGACGTAGCGTACATTTACGGCCTACCTATTGATGGTCCGCCCATGACGGGCCGAACATACACTCATTACGAGATTGCAGATCTCTGTCGGGAGCTCCTTGGTAAGGTTCCCATAAATAAACAAGATTACAATGGGATCTCCCTCAAGTTCACATGGCTGGAATGAGTATTTCGTCCCACACCGGAGCAGCTGAGAGAGAAGGTGATCCCGAATAAGGGAAATAAGAAAAAGGGCAAAGGAGGGGCAAAGAAGACTACGACATCAGAGGCAGATGATAAGTGTAGAACTCGTGCCTATTGTTTTTTTTTTTTTTTTTTTGTGGCTGGACAGATTTTGTGTAATTCTTCAGGGGCACGAGGCCCCTTTTATATTCTAGAGTTGTTTAGAGAGTTTAGGCCCTACTCATGGGCCTCCGCGTGTTTAGCGAACCTGTATAGAATGCTAAACAAGGGTGTACAGTGGGAAGAGGTGAAGAAGCGTGAGACGCCCGACCCTACCGATGAGGGGGATTTTGTTGACCTTAAGCATAAGTCTCTTTCTGGGCCCCTCCAGCTTTTTCAGGTGAGCTTCGATTATTTATATCTTATTGCTTGTACTATTTATATGTTAATGTTCTAATGATTCCCTCTCTTTTAACAGATCTGGCGTACACCAGAATGAAGATTGGTCGAGATTTTAGTCCAAATATGCACCAAAACCACGACATAAGGTTTCCCATAATGGTGACATGGGCTAACCGACTTGAGGGTCTGACCCATCTTACGATAGTGAGAGAAGTGCGAAAGCAACTCAATTACCTCACGTCTAAAGAGGTACAAAGAATGCATTTCAATTTTCCTATAACTTTCATGCTTACTTTATTAGTTCTAACTTACCCAATGCCTCATGCACAGTTTGAATGGCAACCGTACAAAAAGTACGGTAAGGAATTTCTAAACCATGTGTCGAAGGCTGAGCGATCACTCTTCAGAACAGATTCTCCCCTCATATCATATTGGGTGTTGGAGTGTCACCCTATCCATAGGGTCATGAGGCAGTTTGGGCTGAGACAGACGGTGCCTTCACGTTTTCTTAGGCCCTTCGTGCGGAAAGAAAATATGGGGAGATCTGTGATAGATTGGTCTCTGGTGCATGATGAGGAGGTTAAGTCATGGGAGGCTCGGGTAAACAATGTGATGAAGAGAAGAGGAAAAACAAAAGGCGGGGAGGATGAAGAGGAATACATGAGATGGTATGAAACGAATACCATCATGCGTATTGGCCATGTCAGAGCACGTGACGGGCCACAAACGAATCCTCCCCCACAGCCCGATGCCCAAGCTCCTACCATCCCACAGACTCGGGTATGACGTTAACACTTCTTGTATCCCTTAGTTTGCTTCACATTTATTTAGTTAATATATTGTCTAATGAGTCCATAGGGTCATGAGGCAGTTTGGGCTGAGACAGACGGTGCCTCCACGTTTTCTTAGGCCCTTCGTGCTGAAAGAAAATAAGGGGAGATCTGTGATAGATTGGTCTCTAGTGCATGATGAGGAGGTTAAGTCATGGGAGGCTCGGGTAAACAATGTGATGAAGAGAAGAGGAAAAACAAAAGGCAGCGAGGATGAAGAGGAATACATGAGATGGTATGAAACGAATACCATCATGCGTATTGGCCATGTCAGAGCACGTGACAGGCCACAAACGAATCCTCCCCCACAGCCCGATGCCCAAGCTCCTACCATCCCACAGACTCGGGTATGAGGTTAACATTCTTTGTATCCCTTAGTTTGCTTCACATTTATTTAGTTAATATATTGTCTAATGAGACTGTTTCAATATATCTTAATGCAGGTCTCTCTCTTCCTCGACCACATCCTTCGGTCATGCGATCGTTCCCTCTCTGCAAATGTTGACCTTCTCTCCTTCACAAATTCGATTAAGAAAAAGGTCGAGAGATTTAGGTCTAGATTTGGGACTACGTTCAAGGACTACGTCGAGACGTGTACTACTTCTACATCTTCTGGAGATGATGAAACTCTCGTAAGGATTTTAATAACATCTAGCATAACTTTTTGCAAATTGATGAATTATATTGCCTTGCTTTTCTCACCCTTGCTATGCTTCATTTTGCAGACCGTCAGAATGCCTAAGCGAGCAAGGATTAAGGGGAACTACTCAAAAAGCACCGCAAAGATGCTTCGATTTAATCTCGAGTCTCCCTTAGCAATAGAGTACTCCCAAGGCCAGGCATCAACCACTCACACTTTGGATGAGGATGAAAAAGAAGAAGTTCATACCCCCAATCTAGACACGGCCTTCGGTGAAGATGATGACATCCCTATCGAGGATCTAATATCTGTCTCGCCCAGTCCTGAAGGACATAAAACACCTCCGAATATCACTTCCCAGGCAATCGTTGTATCCCCTGCACGGGCTACAATTGATTCATTGATATGGAGGTGCAAGCACATACAGAGGCTGAGGAAGATCCCAGATAGGTTTCTTGATTATCAGCATCCATTACCCCACTCGGGTTACATTCTGACTGATGTGGAGAAGGAAATTTTGATGGATTTTTACAAATATTACACGCATAGGTAACTACAATTGTTGAAAACACTTCCGTAGTAATTCTTTCTTTGTTTGATATTTTACTAATTGAATGGTCACAACACTCATTGCATTGACAGGAAAGATGGGTTGGATATGATAATTTCGTGCGTCAATTCTAAGTCCCTCAGAGATTTATTGGAAGAGGGCACTTGGATGGACTCGACTATCATATTTTTTGGTTTGAAGTCATACGGGAAAGGTGCAAGGATGCATACTTCGCTGACCCTAGTATATGCGTAAGTGCAATAAAAAATCACTTTAACTATGGCCCCAATAGGTTAAATATCTTACTTGTTTGATGTATGTGATGCTTCTCTTGCAGAGTTACTGGGAAAAGGGTCTAAAGACAGGAGATGACATGGCTTTCGGGCTAAAGGGAGAACGAGTTATGGACGTGGCTGAGTGCAAGACTCTGATCTATGTAATTCACGCTCACAACCATTGGACCTTACTCGTAGGATATGTCGATGAGCATCGCTGGGAATACTATAATAGTTCGAAGGGAGAGCTTTGGGGCCATAAAACCTGTGAAAGATTTGTAAGTACATAATTGCTTTTTTCATGTCAGGATAATGTTCGGATAGTAAATAGGATTTGAAAATTGAAGTATCATTTATTTTCACTATGTCATGGATAGGTATTGTGGCTTCAACAGAGATTCATGGATCACGGGTGGTCGGCTCCTATGCTATGGACGATGACAACTAATACGAATATCCCAATTTAAGACAATGGAAATGACTGCGGGATATTCACATGTGCATTTGCAGAGCATTGCGTATATCGTCGTCCCATCCAGTTTTCCCAGGCAGACATCCCTTATTTCAGACGTAGAATTGTCATCGACATTTTTGAGAATAATTGGATTCGAAATGCTTCAAGGCTTAACCTCCCTCCATTACCTGTCTTGTCCCCTGATTTGCAGTAAATATTTCCCGGGTTTTTAACATTCTTCCAAATGCGTTGTAATGTTGTAAACTAATGAATTACCGTGGTTTGTTTGTGGGTTTCACATGATGAAAATAGTTGTTGTCTGTATATGGAATGTAATTGTATATGGGATGTTGAGTGAATGTCAATTGAATGTGTATATTTGTCATTGAATGTTGTCCACCATGATTTTATTCTTATTTTGCATTCTAGAGTTGTATTTTTTTTCAACTTGTCATACCTGCACTTCTTATTTTTTTACTTTTAAAATAAGATCATCACCAAAGCTGTAGCAGTAAAAACCAAGCACGAAAAAGTTACAACTTTTTGTGACAAAACATTATATCTGCGTCGGTGATGACCTTTTCTTCTTTAAATAAGGTCATCACCGACGCTGTATTCGATTTCGCCAAAGAAAATTACAACTTTTGTTTAAAAATAATAGACCTCTGCGTCGGTGATGACCATAATGTACAAACATAAGGTCATCACCGACGCTGTATTCGATTTCACTTTAAAAAAGTTACAACTTTGGTTAAAATAAGGTATTTCTGCGTCGGTGATGACCTTATTTTACAAAGCTATGGTCATCACCGACACTGTATCCGAATTTCGCTTGAAAAAACTTACAACTTATTTTACGAAGCTAAGGTCATCACCGACGTCACTTAGAAATTTTACTAAAAAACAGCCTGAAAAAAAGTTACAACTTTTAATATTAATAAAGTGTTTCTGCATCGGTGATGACCTTATTTTACAAATCTATGGTAATCACCGACACTGTATCCGAATTTTGCTTGAAAAGAGTTACAACTTTTGGTTACCTCTGCGTCGGTGATGACCTTATTTTACGAAGCTAAGGTCATCACCGACTGTCACTTAGAAATTTTACTAAAAAACAGCCTGAAAAAAGTTACAACTTTTGATATTAATAAAGTGTTTCTGCGTCGGTGATGACCTTATTTTACAAAGCTATGGTCATCACCGACACTGTATCCGAATTTCGCTTGAAAAAAGTTACAACTTTTGGTTACCTCTGCGTTGGTGATGACCTTATTTTACGAAGCTAAGGTCATCACCGACGTCACTTAGAAATTTTACTAAAAAACAGCCTGAAAAAAGTTACAACTTTTGATATTAATAAAGTGTTTCTGTGTCGGTGATGACCTTATTTTACAAAGCTAAAGTCATCACCGACGTCACTTAGAAAATTTACAAACAAACAGCCTTAAAAAAGTTACAACTTTTGATATATATATTAATAAATTGTTTCTGCGTTGGTGATGACCTTATTTTACAAAGCTAAGGTCATCACCGACGTCACTTAGAAATTTTACTAAAAACAGCCTGAAAAAAGTTACAACTTTTTCTTGAAAATAAGAGACCGCTGCATCGGTGATGACTTTAGTTAATAAATATAAGGTCATCACCGACGCTGTATCTGATTTTCCTTAAATAAGTTACTACTTTTGTTGAAAATAAGGTACTTCTACGTCGGTGATGACCTTCTTTTATAAAGATAAGGTCATCATCGACGCAGAATCCGAAATTCGCTTGAAAAAAGTTACAACTTTTGCTTATAATAAATGACTTCTGCGTCGGTGATCACCTTAATGTACTGGGCATAGGTCATCACCGACCCTGTAATGAGTTCCACGAGTTGCATGGCTAAAATTCCATGCATAGCCTTTACGTCGCGTACATGCATTCCATATCTTCCACGATAAAATATTGGGTTCCACAACAACTCTTTCGAAAAAATAATAATTTATACAAATAGATCGCATCTTTTCAAAAAAATAATGGTACTTTATAAACTTCTAAAAATGCAGCAAAAACCATCACGGCCATTTTAATAAAGTTCCCATAAACATTCAAAAAAGAAAAACTCTCTAAAAAAACACGGAAAACTGAAAAAAATTACATGAGCAGCCCCAAAACATCAAATCCATCAAAGTCATTTTGTAACTGGTGGATTTTTGCAGCTCCCACGGTTGTGACCCCTCTCTCTACATGACGGACAAGTTACCACTCATCGCTTGCGATTTCTATCTTTAACTCGGATCCTGTTCTTCTTTGGTCGACCCGGTTGCTTGCTGGCCAATTGTGGAAGGACTCTCCTGGTGGTTAAAACCTGTTCCCATTGCTTTTTATCACGGGTGGCATGAATGACATCTCTGTACGTCTTCTGATACGTGCTTGTAAGGTACCAGTTCTCGCAAAACTCATATGGATTCATATCCCGCGCTTTCATGGCGGCAACATCATGGCAACATGGGAGCCCAATGACGTCCCATTTTCGGCACGAGCATGACCTGCTATCTAGATTAACTACATCAACATACTCTGAATATTGCACTTGATATTCATTCAATGCCGCTACCCGTACCATCAGCCTTCGTGATTCTTCCATCTCTGTCACTAGGTACTTCTCTGCGTACGGAGTTAGTAGTGAAGTGATGCTATGTACTTGAGTTGACCATCTCTGAAAGAATTCCATAAGTTTTGCACGTATCTCTTCCACTTGCTTCGTAACTGGGAGCACTCACGTGTCTTTTAGGAGACTATTTGTGCACTCTGCAGCATTGCTGGTAAGCATGTCATACCTGCGTTCATGAGCAAATGCCGTTGCCCAGAACTGAGAGCCGATCGCATGAATGTAATTATATGCACGCTCATCTAAACTTTTTATGTGGTCCATGCAAGCATCGTACTCACAAGGTCGGTATGCCCTCGCGGTGCTCCAGAATGTTCTTATAATGCCGTGGTCGTTGAAAGCAGCCTTTATGTTTTCCGCTATATGATGGCAACAAAAACAATGCTTTGCACTGAGCATCATGGCTTGTACTGCCGGAATCAGACCTTTCTGACGGTCTGATACAATTGTCAGATTTTTTGGTTCACCCAACGACAAGGACAAGTGTGCAAGAAACCACTCCCAACTATCACGCCGCTCCGCTTCAGCAAACGCAAATGCAATGGGGAACAGTTGATGATTTGCATCATGTGTTACGGCCACCATTAGCACTCCTGGATATTTGCCACGAAGGTGTGATCCATCCATTGCTATCAATGGCCTGAGAGAGGTTTGGAATGACCTTAAACATGGACCAAAGGACCAAAAGAAGCGTCTAAATCGGTCGTCCGACCTGATGTCCAATGCAGTGTACGAACCGGGGTTGGTTCTATGTAATTCGTTGCAATATAGCGGCAATATCATAAAAGACTCCTCATACGATCCACGCACTTTGCAAAGTGCAAGCTCCTTTGCCATATGGGCTCTCCTGTAAGTAATGCGGGTCCTAAACTCAATCTGACATTCATTGATGATCTCCTTGGGCCTAAGACCATTATTGCATCGCACATTCTCTTCAATGAACTCTGCTACTAGCTTCGCAGGTTGCTTGCCGATGTGCTGTTCCCATAAGTGGTTTAGAGCAACAATGTTTGTCCTTAAACTTTCAAACTCTGAAATGCGGACCAGAATCTACCATGGAGGCATGTAATCGCTAGGGACAATCGACTCCTTTACAACTCACTGTAACCATCTTCATGTTAGTTCCCTCAGGTTTCAAAGTAAAGTTATTGTATATTGCGTACTTCGCTATAGCTCTCCTAAAAGCTTCACGATCAGGAAACTCCATACCTAGCCACATCTCCCTACCTGAACAGGTCCCTTCTTCGGGCACGACACTATAAGGGACCATCGTGTCCACGAGGGGAGCTTTTGAAAAGCTTTCAGCACCTGATTTAATTAGTTCGCCAGTTACTAAACTTCCATTCGCATCCACATTCGTTGCAGGAGCACCTATAAAACTGTGCACACTTTTGCTTCCTATTCACATGAAGCACATCTACATTGATTTCTTCGAACATGGCCTCATCATCGTCTGTAAAATAAGACAATGTTGTTGGGAATTTGATATCGTGATCCTCCTCTATATCGACCATGTGAGTTTCTTTAAAAAGTGGTGGTGACGGTGGCAGCACACCCTTTAATTTTTTATCAGACAGTGTAGTGCTGGGAGCGTCTCGAATGATCTCGTTTCTTTCATCCTGTATAGACCTGCAATATAGAGTTATGAGAAAAAAATTTACTTTCGATCCAGGCTGAATATATTGCAATATAGTTTTAACTTCTAAACATACCTATTGCCACGAATTTGTTGAAAACTGCTTCCATCGCATTGCCTCCTTGAAACGAATAATAATATCCCTTTTGTTTCGCCTCTTGACGATTTTAACATACCATTGATATCATTGTCATCGTCGATATCTATCAACGAAAAAAAACTCCCATTGTGTATAAGATACTTTAGAGTTATCTCATCAGACGTTGTTGCCCAACTCGATGCTTCCAAAGCAATTTTCAAAAGCTCCTTCAACGTGACATTGCTTGAAAGATATCTCAACTTCTGTCCTCCCCCCTTGTATCGAGGACGATCGAGCTCAAATTCAAACTCACCGTCATAGTGAAGGATTATTTGGTGCTCAACGTCTGACATGCTATTAGAACATCATAAAAAACATAAATTACTTTGACATTATCGTCCTTATTAGAAATGAATTATGTTTAAAGTACTTTCGTTGTTGACATTTAAGTCAATATAATATTATGTATTACATTGAAGAGTGCAAAACATTAAATAGGGCTCCTGTGCAAAATATTTCATATTCAATGAAACAGACAATAAACAGCATACAGTGAAAGAGAACATGTATCCATACATTAAATGATAGTATATGCATTATAAGTTCTCAATAGAAAGAGGAGATTGATATCTAGGGTTCCATCTTGTGAAGAGAAGTTGATTTTCATAAACCCATTCATCCATCCTCCTTCTCAACCGAAAAAACCCAAAATTTGAAATATACAAACCCTAATCAATGCAAACAACAAATGTACAAATCGAATACAACGTTGAAGATAACAAACCATGCAGTTAGATATCATATGCGGGAAGGCAGGAAAACAAAAGGAAGTGAAAATGCAAAAAGTTTGACAAGGATTCAAGGATTCCAAACCTCTGGAGCGTCGGTTTCAATCACAGTTGATTGAAAAAACGATGAGATTATGAGCAGATGTTGAGAAATTCAGTTACAACGCTGGTGGTTGTGGATAGATGGAAGCAATTGCACTTCGCCCTCGTCTTAGGTCAGTCTCGACGCAATGGTGGAATGGAGAAGAGAATAATGAGCGAAACAGAGATTCTAGCCATAAAAAAGGATCGCGAACAGCGTCATCGCCGACCTTATTCAAGTATAAATAAGGTCGGCGCCGACGATGTGCTCTTTATATAAAAAAAAATTCAAGTATACATAAGGTCATCGCTGACCTTATTCAAGTGTAAATAAGGTCGGCGATGACGATGTGCTCTTCTGATAAAAAAAAATGAAATTCGCACCAAATTGCGCTAATTGGTGCTGCACTCGCTAAAATGTTTGATTGTGTAACATGACCGGATAAAGTGTTTTTTCCGGTAAAATCCTTTAATATAAATAATATATATAATTAAATGAGCAAGGCTCTCCTAAGCATAAGCTTATGATATGATTCCGTAAGCTAACGCTTCTAGGGCCCATCCCTTGATCCATCCAAATGGACCAAAGACACGACCCCCTTAAATTACACAAGCCCACCAACTTTTGGTCAAATCCGAATTTACTAGACCGTTGGATCAACTATGTACCAATCTGAATAGACCGTTGACCATTAAACTTTTGGTGCCCAGATGGAGATGATAAAAACCACAATTTGGGCTGATTTTTTGTAGGAAGGAGGGTCCCAGGGAGTCCTTGAAATCCCCCCACCCCCATCCCCATATGGGTCCCCAAGTGGGCCCCACTACGTAATTGAGCTTACTTCAGCTTACCTTATCTTAAGCTTCAGCTTAGGAGAGCTGGCCCCTAATTAAATATATATAATTTTTTTTTATTAATCCTATATCAACCTTAAAATAAGATCAACTCCTCTTAAAATAAATTTAAGTATCATGTTTGTATTTTTTTTATAGAAATTATCGTGTTTGATTGGTACTAAGGTGGAGAGTCATGGCATTCACATTCACAGTGACAAACCTCGCATGAAGCACATTTACTCGCACTGCGTCCCATCACAGTCGTCTCTCTTTTTAAAGTATCAACTGCCATAATTGCAGTGCCGGGCCAATGAAAACTGCCTTACAGTTTAGAAAATGCTACTAGTACCTACCCACATTGAAGATGCATGAGCCGTCATGATGGTTAAAACCTATGGTTCAACCCATGGGTCATTGGTTCGTTGGAGATGTGGCACCAACATTGAAGATTAGCCTAGCCTAGACAGCAACAGTTGTCAATGCAACATAAAATACAAAATAACCTTAGCTCTAAACCTTTCGAGAAAGATGGTCATTTGAGTCTAGTTTTTTTACCAGCCAAGATGGCTGGGCCTCTAATGTTGTGACATCGAATGTAGAATTCGATGATCAAACACTAAACACTAGGTAGTTAGATGAGAATGAGACTCTAGCTATCGATCTAGTCTTTATTATTGAGTCTATATGTTGTGGTACTTGTAGTGGTGAGCCATTTCACAATCGGGCCTAAGTCCTTACTTAAAAATTCAAATACAAAGATGAATGGTCTATGGAATTATTATTATTGCATCTATTTCGCCGAGTCAACTTGGTTGCCCACGCTGGATGTATCGAAAGAGTCCAAGTGAGTACTTGGCCAAACTGGCTTTATTTGTGTTCACTGAACTGAGTTGAGTCGAGTTTCGTCCTAGTTTTACTTTGAGTCGAGTTCCGTCTTAAGTTTTTTATGTCAACAGGTTTGGCCCAGCCTTTTTGGGTTGAAATAGTACACTGATGGATCACTGTTAAGGGACAAAATTATACAGCTTATGAATCTAATTGAGCCCACATCAAGAGTCTAGAACTTCTTTGGGTTGGAGTTTGGCTCAAGCCAATGGTAAGAAGACAACTTATTGACAACACTATCTATTAGCTCTTCACCATTCATTATCAATTTATATAAAGTAGCAAAAAACTACTGCAATGGATGGATTGAATAAATGAAAACAAATCAAAGAAAGAATAGTCAAATAATTCATTTTTGGTAAATAAAATGTGTGAAAAAGAAAGTTTTTCTTTTTTAATTTGCAATAGAGTGAAAAGAACATAGAAATACCATATTCATTATCAAAGATAAACTTAAAATATCATCTTCATCATCATCAAAGTCTTGTCCCTATGTGAAATATAAAAGACAAAATTATAGTATATTAAAAAGAGAAATTCGAGGTAAGATAGGAATTAATTTTACTTAAAATATTTATTTTCTCTCTTTTTAATTTTTCCTACTTACATATTAATTTAAAAATCAAAATATTTGAACTTTATAAATTCAAATTCGATCAATAAGTTTTCTAGTTTACTGCACGTTTTCTCCTCCTGAATAAATTCTGAAATATAATATTTTGAAAAGAATAAAAAGTAATTTGAGAATTTTACGGAAAAAATCCCTTAGATGTCCGATGCACGTAAAAAGCCCTCATAGTTCTTCGCTGACAAAAAAGACTCTCCAACCATTTTTTTCTGCTTTTTCTTGCCTTTTTAAACTAAGTGGCGATATCGCCGCTCGTTTCTTCATCTCTTCTTCTTCACCACTCGTCTTTAGTGGGCTACAATATCACTACTCATTCTTCTTCTCAATTTTCTCTCCCATTATTCATCTTTCTTATTCACCCAAACAAACACCTCCACAATTTGCACAAATAGTCCCTCCAACCAACCTATATCATCTTCTTCATCTTCCATCTCCAAACCTGTAAACCACTCACAAAACCCACAGCCTACACTATCCTTATAAACCCACTCTCATCTCTCAAACCGTTCCATCTGCTTCAAGCAAAAAGTAGTCGACTAAATTCAACCCATTCAAAGATTCGTTCAAAAAAGTCAAATTGAAATATCCACACTTTCATCTCTAGGACCTACCACCGACTTTCCTCGTGGCCAAACCCCCTACCTCATCAACCGAAGCCGAACTTGTAACACTCCGAAACCTGGAGCTCATCAGATTCCGGAACATTACTTAAGTTAATCAAGATCACCACATAAATCAAATTATCATAAAGAATTGAGCAATGCCTCTAATTTATAATGAGATCAATTAAAGTAGATAATTCGTGATAACAATTCCACAAACAAAGAAATCCTCATACATAAAAGAACCAAGTTCCACATTATTAATAGAACCAAGTTCCAACCCATCCTAAAACCCTATGGGTTGGACGAATCTGGGCCTGATCTGGCCCAGGTTATTACAGAACCTATCTTAGACCTCTCACTCAGCCAAGCCATCATTCCAATCCCTTTACTCTCTATCTCTGCAAACCTACCTGCTCAACCCATCTTTCTTCTCCATCTCAAAAGAAAAGGCAGGGAATGCACATTTACTTGAAACATTTCCCAAGTAACTATTTTACGTCTTTGATCCCGCATGGATCCTTCTATTATATCCCGACGAAAATCTAATTGTTGCGAGTAACGTATCAAAGCCATTTCTTCTGCTTGATGCACCCCATGCATTATAGGTGCATTTAACATGCATTTCTCTATTCCACTCCTTCAAATCCTCGTACCACTCGAGGAATTGAAATAAGAACATACGGCCGAGGTTTTTAGCTATTATCAATGAAGGCAATATGATGTATTTTCTAAGAATCGATTGGGTTACTAACATAGTACCTCTTATTGCTTGAGCAAATATAATAGTATCCCAAGTTTCTGCTATTGCTATCCTTTCATTCTCGTTTTTATACTTGCAATTTTTCTTGCCTTTCTTTCTAGTCAACCAAACAATCATCTCGAACCAATCGATCCAAACAAACCTACCACCGTCTTGTCGATCTCAACTAGGCCTATCAATTTGGCCCTGAGACAAGGGGGTCAGAGCCCTAAAAAAGATCTTAAAATGAGAGCTTTTGTTTCTAACGAAAGCCCTAGGGCCAGGCTTGGACAATTTTTTGTAGGCCCCGAGATTTGAGGGCTGGGCTTAGACAATATTATCCAGGTCCGGCTTGGCCCTGGCTCTCATACTTTTATTTATTATATATATATATGTGTAAATATACACTAAATTGCCCTTATCATAATCACTTAGTAGTAATAGAGGGATATGAAGGCAATTTCATACCCACCTACCCATTAAAAAATGTCCTAAAAATCCCATACATACATACATACTTGGTTCATTTCATCTACATTTAATCATTTAAGTTATGTATTGTACTTAATATATAATCAATAAGTGTTGCACGGTTGCTTCTATTCCCTTTTTTTTTAGTTTTATTACTTCATTTTTAGGCCTTTTATATTATTTTTATAAATCCTTGTTAGTGCAAAAGGGGGTGTACTCTTTTCTATTAATAATGATACACTTTTTGCTCTATAGAGTTGCTTAATTTGGATGTCAACCAATTCACAGAGGTAATTTGTATGTGCATGGAACTTTAAGGATATAAGGTGATCAAAATATCCTTTTAATTAGATAATTATAACTCTCAATTCTTAAAAGTCTAAACTAATATTATTTTTTAAGTGCATTTATTTTTGTGACTGAAATCCAAGAATGCATAATAGTCAGATCAATGTTTAATTAAAAATAATGCCAATTGATAAAAGGTATGTGAGTATAAATGGTTTAAAACTCTCAAAGATAAGACACTACTTAAACGATTTCATATGTGGGAATTGATATGAAAGTCATATTAAAGGTGCGAAATAGATCATACTCTTTAAGCATTTTCTTTCTTTGAAAAAATAAATAAAATCATATGTCTAGAACCTAAGTCACCAAAGCATGTATGGTTTTATCCAAAAACTTTGGGCCTGTTTGGCATCGTTCTCGTGTTGCTCCCAATTTTGTACTTAGATCAGGTTGTGCTGAGATCAGGTTGTACCGAGACTATTCTCTACGGAACTTGTTTGGCAACATTATATTAAATTAATCTACTGAGAATATGCTGTACGGAATTTGTTTGGTAAAATCATAGAAGTTTTACTCTAATGAGTGGACATAGGATTTAGAATGTGGGGCCCGCCTTTTATTGTTTGCGGCACTCTATTATTATCATATACGGGACCCACTTGTAGAAATTACAATGTTATCGACCTTTAAAAATTAGAATATAGGGCCACATTCATACGATTCACAATGTGGGTCCACCCTTTTGTGATGGTGACCATAGGACCCACATTTATGAATGACAAGGTGGAGCCGCATTTTTTTGTGATTGTGGACACAGGACCCGCCTTTCTAAATTACAATGTGGTGCCCCACCTTTAGAAATTAGAACATGCAGGCAGTGTATTCATAGGATTTACAATGTGGGCCAACTTTTATAGGAATGCGGGCCATCTTTTTTTGTTAATTGTAAACACGGGACCCACCTTTAAAAAATTATAATGTGGTACCTACCTTTAGAAATCTGAACATGGGGCCACATTCATAGGATTTATAATGTGGTCCCATCGTTATAAATTATAAAATGGGCTCACCTTTTGTGATTGTGACCAAGTGATCCACCTTTGGAAATTATAAAGTGGGGCCACCTTCTTTGAGAATGTGAACATGGAGTCTACCTTTATGATAAGTGAGAGGACTTTGAGTCTTTAACTGGCATTCTTTAAAGAGTAAATTAGCGATAGGTCCCTGAAGTGAAATGTGTAGAGGCTCTGGTCCATGCAGTTAGAAATTTTACCGCCAGAGTTCCCTACATTCGCACGATCACATATTTCATAACTGATTCTCCTTTTCAACTGTTTTAGGCATAAAATTTTGAAATTTAAAATTTAAAATCTTGCATTCTCCCTCTGTTAACTTATTTCTATGCACAGAACTCAACACCACGAAGATCAATTGATCGGATCTTTTAACCATCGTCAACACCTGTGCTGCTGCAAGTGTGGTCTCGGTCTGGTTTCTAGGAACATAAACAAGAAAGAGTTGAAACTTTGTTAACTTGGTCAAAGATAGGACTTTTGTCCTTTTGTGGCACAAAGAGAGATCATATTCCTTTCTATAAAGGAGAATAGAGAAGAGGAATCAAGAATTTTTGGTTCGATCACTGGTGCAGAAACCGGAAGCAGAGCAAACAAAGGCTCTGGGCTTCCATCTCGTCGGAGAAGATAGTCCTGATTCGGACTACTTCACCGCCGTCCGTCGTTCTTTGCTAGTCGGAGACCACCGCACCACGCCCCACGTCGCCGAAAATCGAGAAGAACAGGCGGAGATTACCATTCCCAAACTTCTGGTTGCAGAGTTCTAGAACATAACACAAGAGGAAGAAGACAAGACCCAGTTGGGTCAGTTTCCACTGAGCTCGGAGGTGGAGTCGTTTATGGGGAGGCAGATGGGAGGGAGGTGGATGAAGGTGATGGAGGGGAATGATGACTCCATGCTGTGGACGTAAGGAGTGGTGGAGCCGACATTGAAGGAGGTTTGGGTGATGAGGATGGTGATGGAGAAAGGTGGATTGAGCTCTAAAACGCGTTTTCGAAGCTCTACCATGGAGATGAGATGGCCTATGCCTGGAGAGGAATAGATGACTATGGTCTTTCCTTTCATCTCCATCTTCTCCTCTCTCTCTCTCTCTCTCTCTCTCTCTCTCTCTCGACTCTCTTCCACCACTCTGCTTCTCATATTTCATTGATATGAGAAATGTTCTTTGGTTGGATGGAAAGAGACGGATGAACAACAAGAGAATGCTCTATGCAATTTGAACCGAAGAAGACAGTGTTCTTCAGTTTTGCATCTTATAGCGTATATATCAATCAGGGCTGTGATATCATTTTTGGCAAATCTATCTTAGTTTTTATACAATTTATCTGAGTTTTTGTGAAATTTATTTAAATTTTTGTTAAATTTATCTGAGTTTTTGACAAATTTATATGAGTTTTTGTCAAATTTATTTGAGTTTTTGATTTTTCGTCAAATTTATTTGAGCTTTGCGAAAACTTATCTGAGTTCTGAAATAAATTTATTTGAGTTCTGGATAAATCTATCTGATTCTTTTGCTATTTATCTGAGTTTTGGAACAAATTTATCTAAGTTTTGAACAATTCTATCTGAGTTTTCGGTAAATTTATTTGAGTTTTGAAAAATATAGCTGAGTTTCTAATAAATTTAGTTCCATTTTAAAAATTTTAACTGAGCTTTTGAACTAGTCTTTCTGTGTTTTTGAAAATTTTATTTGTATTTTCTTAGATCTATTTGTGTTTTTGAATTTTATTTGTGTATTTTAAAAATTATTTTTTTTTTGAAATAAATTTAACTGAGTTTTGAAAAAAGTACTTGAGTTTTTGGAAAACTTTTCTGAAATTTGAAAAATTGGTTTATCTTAGTTTTGACAAATTTATTTGCGTTTTTTTTATTTATTTGTATTTTTTAATTTTATTTATGTCTTTTGAAATTTATTTGCGTCTTTTGAAATTTATTTACATTTTTTTAAATTTATTTGAATATTTTGAGATTTATTTATATTTTTTAAAATTTATTTGGATCTTTTGAAATTTATTTGGGTCTTTTTAAATTTATCTGTGTTCTTTCGAAATTTATTGATTTTTTTTAAATTTAATTTTTTTTTAAATTATTGGGTTTTTGAAATTTATTTGCGTTATTTTGAAATTTATTTGTGTGTTTTTAAAATTTATTTAAAAATCTCATTAGTGAGATTCCATTAATCGTGGCCAATTAAATGGTAGTTGATCATTATTAATTTGATATCCCACCAATCATGGGAAATGATATAAAGAAAGGGCAATTTCGACATTTCAGGTATGAGAATGTGTGAGAGGGACCTTTGGCGGCATGAGTTTAGATTGTGGACCGTTTGCCATAAAGTCATGCGTTGAGGGAACTCCGACCAAACGCCCCTTCTTTAAAAGGCAAGAGATAAGTAAGAACCAATGTGCCAGGGAGTTATTTCTTAAAAAAAAAATTCAAGTTTCTTCGTTCCAACTTTCTTATGCGGGCGGGTTAAGATGTTGAGATTAATTCCCACGAGATCAAAATTCAGAACAATTATTTACACATACCAAACATGTTTTTCATAACCTTATCTCGTGGGAACATGAGAACATCCGAATGGCACATTGCCAAGCACACCCTTATATTCTCTCGATGTTTTCTTAATGGTTAATTTGCAATTGAAGTTAAACAAGATAACGGATCTTTTCTTAATGATTCCTTTGTAATTGAGGCTAGACACGATAACACTCGTTCACACTCAAATTTTGGTTACAATGTAAAAAAAAATAGTTTTCTTGTTTTGAGGCCTTGAGCCGTGCCTTGGCCCTTAAGGGTAGGGTAAGAGCCTAGATAATGTAGGCCCTCCGAGGGCTTTGGCCTGCCCAGGCTCGGCCCTGCATATAACGAGGGTAGGGCTAGGACAACCCCAGGCCCGGCCCTTTGACAGCCCTAATCTCAACCCCTTCTTTCTCATCTTTCTTACTCATATATAAAGGTGAGCGGTGATATCACTCCTTTGAACCATTAAAAAAAGATGAAAACAGGCCCATTGGACCCCAACTGTTCAATGAAATCGAATGGGTCCTTTTGCTGCAAGGGCCATATAAGGGGTTTTTTCTTCTAAATTCCTCAAATAGATTTATCAGGGCTTCTAGATTGATGGGCGGTATGATGGTATGGGATTGAGAGCTTGGAGGAGATGTGTCGATACCACTTGCAGTATTGGAAGGGGATGAAGGATGGTTTCGAGGTTTATGACTTGTATACGGGAGATAGCTGTGTGGGAGAGTGGCTTAATGGGCTGAGTCATGGAGTTGAAAGCGGGGCTGTGAAAGGGCTAAACTGGGCCTTGGGTTATCCTTAGCTAGCCTCCGATCAATATATGGAGGGTCGGGCTTGGGCGAGCCAAAGCCTTCGGAGGGCCTATAATACTTAAGACGTTACCCTACCCTCGCAGGCTAGGGCTGGGTCAAGAGTCAAGACCCTAAGGCTTGAAAATAAATAAAAAAACTAATTTTTAATTTTTTTTTCTATATTGACACCAAGAACTGTTTGTCAACCAAACATAACCCTCTTCCATAATTCTTGCCTTTGGACCAACAATATTGACTTTCTCCAATAAAGAACCCCATTACAAAGAAGAAATAAAATTAATATGTTAATTATAAATAATAAAAAAAGAAAATCAAAATCAAAACAAGAAAAAAAAGGTTAAGTTTTTCCCTTATATCTTATTACAGGAATTCTTTGAAGGGGCATTTATTTTTCAGGCACAGGGACCACATCACTTTTATAGGGCTTCAGAAATAGTGGCAAAATGCATACTTTTGAACCCATGCTCCACTTTCAACTAATGAAATTAAGTTTGATGATTTGATCCTCTGTTTCTTTTTCTTTCTTTCTTTTTTTTATTAACTTTTGCACAGGAGTTGTGAGATGGAATATGATTGTGATTGTTGTATTGTACTCTGGGTTTTGTTTTGTTAATCGTTATTGGTTGTTGGTTATTCTCTTGATTCTCTGTTTTCTTGGCTGATTAAAGAGGTGAATTTCGTTTTGTACTTGTACACTTACTTTCATGGTTTTCATGGACAATGCTGATGGGCGGACCTCATTGATTGAACAAGTGAATTTTGTAAGTGATGGTTGCAGAGAAACTATCATAGCCAAGAGAGTTACCCAGGTTGCCTTTTATAGGCCCTGATTTTCTCCTTCCATCAAGAAGAGAAATAATACTCTTTAAATTAGCAGTTAATGGCAACCAGTAAATAACATTAAAGACCATAAATAGAATCCAAAGAGGGAGATGACTGTTTCATATAATAAGAAGTTGTGGCCATGTGGGCCACCCCTAATAAAACGATCCAACATTCTCCACTTGGTCCATATGACCACAAAAACAAAACAAACAAAAATTTTGGAAAACTAATTTCGAAAAATGACCTTAACCGGTGATCACCATTTGGAAAAACACTTGCCATCATAGCTTTCATGCTAAGTCTTTAATTTATAACTAAGTAAGTCTAATAATGTGAACTATGGCGGTTACATACCTTTAATGACGTGTTTCCTTCAATAATTACAACATTAGCTTATTACTTAACACGATCCTTAATAAGGGTGAAATAGGATGATTATCATGGCAATCCTATTTTATTGGGTACAATAATGCCATTTCTTTAATTTTCTCACTTTATACACTTCAATCACATGTGACAATAATTTCAATAAAGTAAGAAAATACGAAATCTTATTGCAGTGATAAATATGACAGTGTCTTTACATTTCTTCAACAAGGCAATTCAATCAGGCCCATATTTCTAACATGCTCTTTGTAGTCCTTTGTTGCTAATGCCTTTGTTAAAGGATCTGATACCATGAGGCTTGTTGGGATCCTAACGATAGACACTAACGGATCTCGTACATTTTCTTTTAGTACAAGGTATTTTACTTCCAAAATTTTTTATTTACTGGAAACCTTGTCATTCTGAGCAAATCTTCTTGCAGCGTCATTATCACCATAAATCTTTAAGGGCTCAGAAATGGTGTCCATAACACGTAATCCTGAGATAAAATCACGCATCCATAGAGCATGACTTGTGGCTTCAAAGCATGCCACGTATTTAGCATCAAATGTGGATGGAGTCATTAAAGTTTGTTTTGTACTTCTCCATGAAACTTCCCCGCCAACTAACAGGAAGATTTATCCTAAAGTCGACTTTCTTGTATCGAGGCAACCAGCGAAGTCAGCATCTGAATAACCGACCACTTCTAAGTGATCAGACCTTCTGTAAGAGAGCATGTGATTTCTTGTGCCACTAAGGTATCGCTAAATTTTCTTAACTCCTACCCAATGTGCCATTCCCGGATCACTTTGATATTTACTAAGTATGCCAATTGTAAAACTGATATCGGGTCTAGTGCATATTTGTGCATACATTAAACATCCAATTGCAGCCGCATAAGGACAAGCTTCCATCTGTTGCCTCTCAATTTCATTTCTTGGACGTTGTTCTTTACTAAACCTGTCACCTTTTGTCATAGGTACATTTTGTGCCTTACACTCTTCCATATGAAATCTCTTAAGTACATTTTTAACATAGGCTTCCTGTGATAACCCAAGAAATCCTCGAGATCTATCTCGATAAATCTCGATTCATATTACAAAGGTCGCTTCACCCATATCTTTCATATCAAAATTGTTCTTAAGATATTCCTTAGTTTCGTAAATCATTCCAAGATCATTACTAGCCAGTAAAATATCATTGACATATAAGACTGAAATCATAAATCGGCTCCCTCTAACCTTGAGATATATACAATGATCAACGATATTTTTAGTAAAACCAAAAGATGTAATAATGCGATTGAACTTTAAATACCATTGTCTGGAAGCCTGTTTAAGACCATATATCGATTTCTTTAATTTACAAACTAGTTTATTTTCATTCTCTTTCACGAAACCTTCAGGTTGTTTTATATACACTTTTTCTTATAGATCTCCATTTAAAAACGCTGTTTTAACGTCCATTTGATGTAACTCTAAGTTGAAATGAGCTACAATTGCCATAACAATTCTAAATGAGTCATTTTTAGACATCAGAGAGTAGGTTTCATGATATTCTATACATTCTCTCTGAGTAAAACCTTTAGTCACGAGTCGGGCTTTGAACCGTTTAACTTTCCCTTTGGAATCCCTTTTGGTCTTAAAGACCCATTTATAGCCCACGGCCTTGGAACCCTTGGGTAGTTCAACGATATCCCAAACTTCATTTGTGGCCATTGATTCTAACACATCATTCATGGCATCTAACCATTTATCGGAATTCTCATTTTTAGTGGCTTCCTTAAACGTCTTAGGATCTTCTTTAATGGAAATATCAAATTCCTCCAAATACACCACATAGGCATCCGGAATAGCAGGTTTTCTCATTCGAGTTGACCTTCTTAACATTTCTGGATCGGGTTCATTGATGCTTTGTTGTGTATTTTGAAGTGGATCATTATTTTGTTCAAGGGATGCCTCATTGATCGGATTTTGAAAATTGTGTGGTTGTTGCTCCTCTTGATAATCATTAACTATGATATTAAGTGGGACAACAACTCTACTTTGTTCAATAAGCGACTCTAGTAGCTCCCTTATTTCATTGTAAGTCACAGTTCTATTATGATCACTCCCACTTTTCTCATGATCCTCTAAAAATTTGGCTTTTCCAGATTCAACAATCCTAGTTGTATGGGTCGAACAGTAAAACTATACCATTTAGACCTTTCCGGATAACCAATGAACTATCCACTGATTGTTTTATGGTCTAATTTTTTTTCTTGTGGGTTAAGAATTCTCACTTCAGATGGACAATCCCAGACTCGAAAATGATTTAAGCTGAGCTTCCTACCGGTCCACAACTCAAAAGGAGTTTTGGGAACTCTTTTTGTAGGAACACGATTCAATACATACATTGCTTGCCATTTTTAGTGCCTTTCCCCATATTGAATCGGGTAAGTTGGTGTTACTAACCACACTCCTTACCATATCCATTAACGTTCTATTCCTTCTTTCGGGTATATCATTTTGTTGAGGTATGCCCGGCATTGTATACTATGCTACAATACCTTCTATTTCTAGGAATCTTGCAAACGGGCCCGGGTTACGATCCGATTTAGTGTATCTTCCATAATACTCACCACCTCTATCGGATCTCACTACTTTAATTTTCATGTCTAATTGCTTTTCTACTTCTGCTTTGAATAGTTTGAAAACTTTCAAAGCATTAGATTTTTCTTTAATCAAATAGACATAATCATATCGTGAAAAATCATCTATAAAAGTGATAAAGTATTCCTCTCCCATAAAACATGGAACTTGAATTTTACTACATATATCTGTATGAATAATTTCTAAGGGTGCAGAACTCCTTGTGGCACTTTTTTTGTTTGTATCTATTTGTTTTCCTTTTATACAGTCAATACAAACACCATAATCGGTGAAATCAAGATTGGACAATAAACCATCACTCACCAATCTTTTAATTCTCTGTTCAGAGATATGCCCTAATCTTTTGTGCCATAGCCTTGATGAGTTCTCATTTAGTGACCCTCTTTTCATGCCTATGTACAATCCACAATTAATGTGAGGTGTGTGTAAAGTTTGTTCACACGTAGAATCTAGCTTTAATCTATACAAACTTATAACCATTCCCAATCAAAATATTATTGCTAAAAATATGCATAATGTCATGTCCACAGTTGAAATTAAACCTATTACGATCAAGTCTAGAGACTGAAATCAAATTTCTAGAAATATCAGGAACCAAGAAAGTATTATCAAAATCCCGGACATGACTGGTGTCAAGCACCATCCTATAAGTGCCTACAACTTCGACCCTTGATTCTTTTTATTTCCCATCGTAATGGTTTTCTCGCTATCATTTGGAGTCCGTCTTGAAAGGAATCCCTGCACACAACCAGATAGATGAATGGTTGCTCCAGAGTCGACCCACCAAGAATTTGATGGGATATTAGCTAAGTTGGTTTCTTGACATTCAAAAGATAAATTTTTACCTCTCTTTTCAAACCAACTTTTACGCTTTAGGCAATCCTTCTTAAAATGTCCGTTCTTTCCACAGAAAAAACATTTCTTCTGTGCACCTTTTTCTTTCCTGTTGGGCTTTGCATCATGAACATTGGTTTTCTTTTTGCCTTTTCCTTTTCCCTTGGACTTATTTTGAGAGACTTAATTAACAGTTAGTTGTCCCTCAGCCTTAAGCCTCATTTCTTCTTGATCAGCTTTTGCGATCAACTGATTCAATGACCACGGAGTTGAGCTCTGGTTGTAGGCTACTTTAAATGGGCCAAACTCGGGAGGAAGAGAATTGAAAATGAATTGCACCAAATATTTTTCAGACATGGTCATATCAACTTCCTTCAATTTAGAAGCAATATTTGTCATTGTAAATATGTGCTCTCTTACTCCCAATGTTCCATTATATTTTATACTTGTAAGACGCCTAATCAAGGATGCACCTAGAGCTTTATCATTTATTTGAAACTGAGCTTTTATAGCTTCTAGTAGGTCCCTTGCATTTTCTTTTGCTTCGATGGAACCTCTAATGGTTCTCGAAATTGAGTTCGTAATAATTCTTATCACAACCTTATTAGCCTTAATTCATTTACTATAGTTAGCACTTTCATCAACTGAGCTCGCATCTGTGGGCATTGCTGCCTTAGGCTCATCCAAAACTATATCAAGGTCCAAGTAAGTAATAGCTAACAATAACATGTCCAGCCATTCAATAAAGTTTGATTCATCTAGCTTGAGTATATTCCCTAAAGTCAAAAGTGATGCCATGGAATTTGTAACTGAAGAAAAATAAGCAAGTAACAATAAATTATATGATGCTTTGAGTTTATTTATACAATATACTTAAATTTAAAAGTGATATGTACATCATTGTAAAGCCACATTTGGGTTGGTAAAACAATATATAAATATATTACTTTTCTTTGATTAATATGACCATGTTTATAATATGTGATGTGATTGTATTGAAAATATATTCCTTTGGGTATAAATCAAATACAAGCAAAACACATTTATTAACCATGTCATATTCTAATTTCAAATTATGGATAATCGTACCTTTGGGCTTAATTGAACCATTTCCTTTATGAAATTGCAATTTTAAGTGTTGTCATATTCAAACAATAGAATTTGTATTTTCTTAACTCAATTTAGAGAATTAAACAATTATCGATAATTGAGTTGCTTTGGCGGCTACCAAGGTAAGAAATTGTTGAATTCTTTAAATTGATAACAACACTTAAGTGATAAAGTTAGTTCATGCAGTCATCAAGTGTGATGAACCAATCAATCAAAAATACTAGTCCATATGAACCATTATATAATTTCCGAATAACTTTATTATATCACATTTAAGTTGATTAGGCATCATTTCATAAATCAATGGTCAAAATTATAATTAATTGATCATTGATCAATACCTAATATCTTTAATTTATTCACTATAACCATACATCCATCCAATCTAAGAAATAAATAATTCTAAATATTAAACCATAGTGAGCATATCTGAATATTAACAATAAAATAGAACTCGAATTTTGATAAATAAGTAAAATTGGCAGCGGAAGTATAAAAAAAAGAGTTAAACATAATGTTAAAACAAGATATGCTCTAATTTAGAGAGATTAATCAGTCCATCGGATCTATCCAAGTGATAGATCTCAATGCCATCATTACACAGAAGAAAACGGATCGTCGATCCATGTTCAGATGTGTCTTATAAGATCAAAATAAGATCTGGACCGTTTATTATTGACCATTCTGTTCAATTCTGAAATTGATCAATGAATTCAGAATGTTATTTATGGCCAACTCTATCAATTTAACGGCTATGATCGGATTGAATAAACAATATATAAGAATAATTAGAATCAAACTTTAATAACCAATCTAACTTGATCTTGACCAATCAATGCCCAATAAAAAATTTCAGAACTTAATTAGACCCTATTAATGTCTGATAGAATGATTTGATGGTAGAAAAGATATCATCAAAATAATCATAACCATCAATCATACTATAATTTACCATTTCATAGTTCAGGGTCCACTTCTAAACTTTGATTTGGGTCATTTCTGAAGCTTATTTTGGTCAATTGAATGTACAAATATGTACCGTCGATAAGTGGGTCCAACTGGAAAAATTTTCTCCAAAAACTGAAATGGGCTTAGTGGGCCCTAAATGGGTCAGGCCCAACCCACGATTGGCCCATAAACTGGCCCAGACCAGAAACTGGCCCAGTCGAGAATTCTCATGAATGGCTGGCCAAGTCAGGTTGGGCCGCACCATAAGCTGACCCGGCCCATTCATATTGGGTAGCCAGGTTGGGCTTGTCAGGTCGGGTTGACCCGACCTCTGGCCTGGCCCAGCCTAGGAATGATGAGTTGATGACTAACGAGTCATATGAGAGTTATCTCTATTCTGGACAGCGCACAGACGCACTTTATTTATTATTATTATTATTGGTCTTTAATAATAATGAAATAATCATTATAAATCAATACAAAATAAAAATATATCATCCCTTGTGACTTTTTGTGACATACTCTCATGTTATCATTATCAAGCTACTGGCAAGCCCAAAAAATAATAACAGGAACCAAACATGAGATGAAAACCTCTGATGTAATTCTTAAATAAAAAATTTTAAATTACAGTAAAATAAATCTTTTCTTTCCATCTTTTTCAGATTGGGTTGGGCACTGTAATCCTCATTTCTGAGGCTATTATTATCCAATTAATTGAATACTCTTTATCAAATACCCAAAATTTTCTTTCCTCTTGGTATTTGAGTTTTTATTCAAAAGAAACCAGAAAGCCCTGATAAAACGATAATAGATTATTGGATTGAAACTAGTAGGCTCTGATACCAAATGATAGAAAACTTTGGATTTTTAAACCCTATGGAATAAATCTAAATACTATAAATCTAATCTAAACCAGTAGAGTAGTTAAATGGTACCTGATTGTGCCATTTTGAAACTCGGATCCAACATAAGGTTGGTCTTCAATGGGGAATCACAACTCTCTTGTGCTTTGTCTTTTATTCTCCGGTTAGTGATGGTTGCAGAGAAACTATCGTAGCCAAGAGAGTTACCCGGGTTGCCTTTTATAGGCCCCGATTCTCTCCTTCCATCAAGAAGAGAAATAATACCCTTTAAATTAGCAGTTAATGGCAACCAGTAAATAACCTTAAAGACCATAAATAGAATCCAAAGAGTGAGAGGACCGTTTCATATAATAAGAAGTTGTCTCCATGTGGGCCACCCCTAATAAAATGATCCAACACTTCCTTTATTTCTTCATAGATGTCACGACCCCGGACCGATACCGAGCCAACCGAGGCCCTAATTCGGAGCCGCGGCGCGGCGGGCCAAAAAATTTCGTCCACACGCGCTTGTTGTTTTCCCACAGGTTTACACGGTAAGGATTCCAAAGCGATCCATCACAACCCGGCAATCAAATCACAATAGATATTTATGCGCGGAAGCATGTAGCAAACACACAAATAAAGTTAAAGACATAAAAGCCTCGCATCAAAATGAAAAATATATATATAAGCAAACCCCAAGTTAGTTCGAGTTTAACACATCACCAAAGTAGTTTAAAGTTATACAATTTCCAAATAAAGAGCCAACAAAGGCTAGTAACAAGTCCCCAAAATAAAATCATCAATCCCCAAAATGAACACGTGTCTCATAACCCAACCCGATGTCTACATGACATCGTCGGGTTGCCACTCTCGAGCAACCGGCGGCTCAACCGCCTCCTCCTCACGCTCCGCCTCACGGGCAGCGGGGTCGACATCTGGCACCAAACAAATGAGTATCAGACACGACAGCCTGGCAAGCAAATATAGCAGATAATAATTACAAAATGACAAGTGTTTTCAAAAACATTCATAATGGTACATTTGAAAGTCTTAGCATAAGTAACGATGAAATAAAGAAGAAAAATCCCGAATTCAATCATTTACAATGAGAACATTTGAAAGATTAATACGAACCGAACAAAACAATGGCAACCCACATTGAGTTATGTTCTCCTATTACCGAAGTAACAAGAGCAATCAAATAACCATTGCCATATAAAACTCTAGGAACAAACAGATAATACAATAATATCCCAATATAGAGGGGTAACAAACAAAGTCCGCCGCGGAACAGATAGCAAACAAACAAAGTGTCAAAGCTGTAGTTGGCGAAATATTCGAGGATCCCAAGCCAAGTGATCAGCCCGACTAGGCGACCCAAGCTTAGTGGTGCCGACCAAAATCTGAATCGATACAATTCAAATCGATAAAAGGACTACTCCGAAACAAAATACAAACAAAAAAATACGGAACGAATCAAACAAGTAGCCTTACCGATATTTTTCAAACGTGGCGAGCCACTCAAAGCTATCTCAAATCGATTTATAAGAAAACGTATAAATCTACTAAATTGGGATGAGGTAATTAATTGTGTTGGAATGGCTTACCTAGGGCCATCTCAATGAGCACTCAAAGTCCAAATGTCGTGTTATAAGAATGAATTTGATGCCTCTGAAGTTACCCGGCATTTGAGGTCTCCGAGTGCACAACGAGACTTTGATAAAGTTTAAGGTATTCCCCGGGTAATTCAATTATAAATGGTTCTCCTTATTTCCTCCTCAATTTCCCTTATCAAATACGCATTTGAATATCAAAATTTCCATCCAAGCATGAATGTGTCCTCAGGCATACATACCACCATGTAACAGGGCAAACAAGCCCAAAAAAATACCCTGGGACAGAACCCAGGCTCGCTAGAGCGAGGGTGTCCTCGCTTGAGCAAGCCACCCCAGAGGACTTGGCGAGCAAGTCCTCTGCTTGCTCACTCGTCAGGCAGTGGGTTGGCTTGCTACAACGAGCTGGTCCACTACCCAGCCTATGCAGGTGCGGGACCTCTTGCTCCTTCTTCAAATTTATGAATTTTTTTCCTTTTTCTTTCCCAACAAAAGTCATTCCATTGCCCTGAATTGAGTTCCCTTGAACTTAAAATTAACCTCCATTCAACATCAAGACTAATAGCCCATTCCATTCACAAATCAAATGCAGGAACCGGGTATAACCATCAGAAACTACAAAATTTAAAAATGGATTTCAACATTGTAAAACAAACCATAGCCAAGAGTTTCTTTCCATACTAATATAGACAAATCCTGTAGAGAGTCTAGCTAGCATGAACTAAACACTAAAAACCCTCCTGAAAATCAAACTTTTCATAGTCAAATAATCAATTGAATGTAATAACATTTTCAATCAAAATTTTTAGAAGAAACAAGGTTTTCATTGCATGCATCTCATTATCAGGTTATTTACTTGCCTCGAATCCAAATGGTTCCTAACAACACTCCAAGAACTCCTCTAACATAGCAGCCTCCAATCTACACAAAACCCTCATGAAAACATCTAAAAAATCCAACATGCAAGATAAAGAGGCTCTAAAGGGTCAAACCAAACCAAGGTTAAAAGTGGACAGCCATTGCTTACCTCTAGGAGTTCCAAACAAGAAGAGAAGCTTGAAGAAGAAAGTGGTTCCAGCTGAAATCCTTTAAAAATAGTATCCTTGGAAAGCTTAGGAGATGAGGAGAGGAATGGTGCATCTAAATCTCTTTGGACCAAGAAAAATCAAACATGCAGAGGAGAGAAAGGTTGCAAACGTGGGTTTTGAAAGGGTTTAAGTGGGTTGTGGCCCCCACTGCCCCCAAATGTTTAAATGGCTGAAACCATCATTTGTGGGCCCCGAATGAGATCGACGAAGAAGAGTAAATCGATTGTCGAAATATCTAGTTTACAAAAAATATATTTTCCTCATGATTTGTAAATATCAAAATTTGCGCTCAAATTTGAGGTGAAAAGTCTGTTTTGCCCTTTTTCTCGAAAAACGGGATTTTTGGGGTTCGAATACATACAGAACAACCATAAAACTCGTAGAGTCGGATACGACAAATCACAACAAGTCGAAATTTGAATTTTTGAAATAAAAGATAAATTTCCCAAGCGAACACGCGTCACACGGCCAACTCGGGCCGTGTCAAACCAAGTTCAACAACTATCAAAATTTTCCAAAGCTATTCAAAACTCTAATCTATCTAAAACCCAAGTTAATCGTCCTCTAATCCCACTGAGAGACTAATCACGGCTAAAAACAATAATAATCATATTAAACCTGGGTCGGGATCTAACAATAGACCACACAGGTTGGATGGAGAGGATGAATATGAACTCCCGGCCCCATCATATCCATTTTTCACAGTCCTTTTCGCGATACAAATTGATGGAACCACAAAAATATGTATTTTTCTTGTTTCATTGGAGATCTAAATAGTTGGAGCAGAAGATAATATATGCAATTGGTAGTGATTCTATTGATTAGTGTTGGACACATGAATGGAAAAGTAGGTGATTATTCACTAACACGCAGAACATGTGAGCAAGAGAACTAGCTCATATGTAGAACTCCACAACTAGAAAACTCATAAAAGTATTATCCATCATGAAGTTAAAATTAGTAGAAACAGAAGAATCAGTGAACCATGGGATGTCAAATATTGCACCAGTGCTCAGACCATTCAGGAATTAGGAAACCATGTTCTCTGAAAAGTGTAGTAACCATTCAACAAAGGGACCTGGATGTAAAATATTGAAAACTTTAAAGGGTTATGACTTATGACTGTCACAAGGGAAAACAGAGGACACTCCAAGCCCTTCCATGGTAGGCTCTGCGTTGTGAACAAGCTAAACAGTAAACATTGCCCACCTATGGACCATGCATTGAAACAGGAGTCCCATGCTATGGACTGCTGATTTGGCTCCATCATAATCCTTTAAATTCCTACCATTTTCAGGCTACTATTAACATATATGTTAACAAGGTTAGGCACATATTCCCACATATATAAACATCATAGCTTTGGTAATAAAGAAAATTTCATTATTTGAATGTTGTATACCAGAGCAGCATAGCTGGTTATTCAGTGGTACATGGTCAGTGCCAGCCTCAGTTTACTCACAGGTGGGAGAACACCAAATGCATCACATTGCAAAAGGATGACATTCGGAGTAAAATGTTCCTTAATCCTTAATGATCATTTTACTTGTGCATTGCTTTTTTGGGTAAAATATTCCTTCACGATTATTTTAACAATAAGCTTCGGAGTAAATTTTGTGCATCATGCATGCGAGGAGAGAACCTGCTCACACGGGGAGTGAGAACTTGCAGATGCAATAAGAGAAACTCTCACATGAGAGGAGTGGGAGCAGGGGCGGAACCAAGTACAAGGGTCTCGGTGCTTCAGCCCCACCCAGACTTGAAGAAAGTCCAAAAGCCCCCTACATTTTCTAAAAATTAATGGTTTTTTCTCTGTTTTTTTTTTTTTACATTTGCCCACTCCCCCGAGATTTTTTTTACATTGAGCGCGCCCCCAAGGAAAATTTCCTGGGTCCACCCCAGAGTGGAGTGGACAAGGATCAATCCTTGGTCATCCGGGTGAGAGGCGCAGTAGCCAACCGAGCAACCCCTCCTTCTCAATCACTCCATTGTGTTAGGACTAACTGGATGGTCTCCATTACTAACTAGTTATTTGAATTGCCTAAAACCAGGCTTTGGAAGTGTGAATATGAAGAGGAAGTGGGGTTGGGCTTGGGATAGTAGTGGATTTATAGATATAGCTTTCAACAAGATGTGGTTTTATTATATTTCTCTTTAACCATCAACTTATAAATCAGGACCTTAGGTCACCAACCGATGTTTCGTGGTAGCTAGCAAACCAAGATAGTTACTGTTTTGAAGGAGTACCTCCTTGAAGTACATTTTGTTATAGATTTATTATGTAATACATTTTGAAGGTAATACTGTGAAGTACAGGTGAATCGTATATTCTTCTGTGGTTGTACAATTATATTTATAGATACATGTTGAGAATGAATTGGTAAGTCAACGGTGCTTACAAAGATAAGATCTGAGATGGATCAGATCTCCAATAAATATGGAACTGGAAAGGCTTAATACACAAATGCTTAGGTGGGTCAATGATCTCAGATCTGGCATGACACGGATATGGTTAGGTGGGTCAACCATCCTTATCATGAAGGATCAGATCTTGATTGCTTAACAAATACTAATTGTAAGATTTGATACAAGACTGGGGATCAGTTGGCTGGTGAGTATTTTGGAGATAACATCCATGGTTTATGGTGTGTATCACTTTGCCAATGGCAACCGTTGCAAAGGATACTTGTATACAAACACAGGAAGCAGGGTTTTGGAATGAGCATTTTTCAAAATGGCAACATGACATGTGGAGAGTAGGATCATGTTGTTTTAAAGGTCTCCCAATCCTACTTCAAGTGAACATTCTTAATCTCAACAGTGGTTGGGTTAAACTTTACATGTTGTCTTTTACTGATCCTTAGGCCACAACAGCTCACATTTGTCCCAGAAAGCTAGGAAAGCTGTAAAAAATTCTATTCATCCCCCCAATAATGTAGATGAGCAAGTAAATGAAGCAGTCATGGCCGCAAAAGAGGCAGCCAATACAGCAAGAGTTGCTGCCGAGAACAAGCATTTTCTCAAGAATGGTCACTCAAGTTCTAGGAATGCTTGTCCAAGAAATTCAAGTAATTCTGTTCTGTCTTTTGCCCGGCATAATTCACTAGAAGAGGATGCCCCTTGGATCATATGACAGCATTTTTCATTTTTGAGGAAAATACATCTTGTATCATGTTCTTTTGGTTTATTTAGCTGCTCTTGATAGTTAACTAACATAGGGTGATCTCAATAGTAGTTGCAAAGGAATGCAAACTTGTGTATAGACTATAGAGGAACCTTAATTTAAGGGTTTATTATAGAGATATTGTTTTTCATACGACAACTCCAAACTGAAGATCAATGGAAAAGAAGCATGCATTATAAGCAATGACTCATGTTTTTCTCATTCTTGTTTTTAGTATAATATATGATTTTAAATCTTGATGAGTCAGGCCCAAGTGGCCTAGAATATGATGAGCCAGATCCAAATCCACCAGGGAAGCCCAGGTCCAGATCCACGAAGAGACCAAGTCAAGGCAGCCACGTTGCTCCGGAAGCAATCCCGCTCCTACCAGGTCCTGCGAAGAATTATCTCACCAGCCTCGTACAGCGCGATGGCAGTTCCTCACCTGCCTCCTATAGCGCGAGGGTAGTTCGAGGGCTTCAAGGACGAACGTTGCTGAAGAGTCGTCCCCATCTGTTAGGGGAGGACTATAAATCAAGGACTTCCACCAGCACTTGCGATGAGATGGATCTCTCTTTATTCACTTCGACGCTTGTATTCCTCTAGTTTGTAATAATCATTGAGGAAGTAAAACACCACAGGCTATCTCTGCCTTTATGAAGTGGACGTAGGTCACCTTGACCGAACCACTATAATCCATTCTCTCTCTTCTTTAATTACTGCATTTATTACTTGACCGGTGGTGTCCGAAACCCAATTTTGGCATCATCAAATCTAAAACTTAGAGAACATGGAATGAGCACAATTTAACTCCCCATTGATAGATGTTTTAATTATTGTGGCTGGTTACACAACAAAGTTCCATTTTTTCAGCTGACTGATATGATTAATAGTTTTAGACCAGTTATCATGTTACTTATAAAGTCCAAACTGGTGATGCTGCTTGTTTCGGATGTGTTACTCTATCATCATCTTTTCCTTTTAATCTTATCCGCATGAATGCAAATGCCCGAGGAGAAGAAAGTGTAAACAAGCAGGTTATGACTATATATAGAGAATCCAGGGCCTAACAAAATGGTGTCGCAAATCGCAATGTGAGGCCCAGTGAGGTAGGACCTTGGAAGGTTGTTGTGCAGCCAGAAGAAATGACTAAGAGGGTTAGTTTGGAGTAGGCCTGGATTGGAGAGGTGACCAGGGCTCGGAGAGTGACAGTACAGATATGGATGTGGCTCTACATGCATAGTAACTCTGCCCCATATCAATGAATTTTAGTTGCACTACTACTTGGTTTTACAATTTACTACATATGTATTCCAGCAATTAATTTGAACCCAGGCCCAGAATGGACCCAGCGAACCTGCCTAGGGACATTGCCAACCATCACCCAATGTGACGCCCCGGAGTCCCACATCGACTATAGAGAGGAAAGTGATTGGGATTATATGTAGAGCTTACACCCTTACCTAGCATGAGGCCTTTTGATGGGTTGAGGCCTTTTTGATGGGTTGAAACCCATCGTTTCAACCCATCAAAAGGCCTCATGCTAGGTAAGGGTGTAAGCTCTACATATAATCCCAATCACTTTCCTCTCTATAGTCGATGTGGGACTCCGGGGCGTCACACCCACCAATTGTGCAAATATGTACCCCCATATCACCACCAGAGTTTGACTTGTAGCTCCTCTTGAATGTGAGTACTTTTAAATGTGTTTTGTGCTGATTTGGTCTTATATTGTTGTTCACTTGTTAATTATTTGGTAAAGTTGATCAAATACTTGCCATCTAGATTTTAGGACAGCCCTCTTGGGTTTGTAGGTGTGCGACTGTTCATAACACTAGTGGAAGTGAAATGTGCAGATGTCACACGGTCTACTACTCTTGACTCTTTTTTGCTGAAGGGGAAGTCTGTCTATCTTCTTTCTTTTTCGCTAGTTTATGAGCTTGTGTAGAGTTAGTTAAATCTTTGGGTTCTTTTTGGAGGCTCTTTGCCTATGTATCAATCTTCTCCCCTTTTCTTTATATACATTTTCCCTTTGAGCGCAAAAAAAGGGGGAAGTCTGTTATACTGTTCTATTAAAGCAAGCACCAACAACAATTTAAGCGTTTGTTACAGGCTTTCAAAGAACAAATGCCTGGAACTCCATTGTGGGGCGCCCTATAAGATGATAATCCATACCGGTCACTTGAATCCCATCCCCTCAAGTGATATATCCTTAAAATTCACAACAATAGGAGTTCGTTCCACTGTTAGATTGTGCTCAAGATTGACAACATGATAAGCACAATCTTTATGTACTATATTAATCAAATACCTCAACCATGTTATCAAGCATGTGCACAATCCATTGACGGGCGAACTCCTATTAAAGTGAAATTTGAGGATATGACACTGGTGGCGATGGGATTTAAGATGGACATTTCGGATTATCATTATGTGGGCCAAGGTGGACTTCAAGGCATATGTTATGGGGCAAGCTTGCAACATATGCGACAACGGATTTGGAGTTAACAACTAAGTGTATAGATGATATCCCAAATATAACAACTTCGAATGATATTTCAAATATAACAACTAAGTGTATGTCACACCTGTGTCCACACTTCTAAAAGTGCGTTGGGTTCAGTGAGCATTGCTTAGAGAAAGAGGGCCGGGAAAACTCTAAAGGACTCGGTATATATGCATTAGTGCATAGGTTCCACATGGGAAACATGAAAGTCCTAATCGTAGGTATTTAAGTGTTGCCTAGCCTTAACCCACATTCTCTCTCTTATTAATTTATTACTAATATTATTTTAATCTGTGGGTTCATTGTCAATATCTGTCATCTTCTCAAATTGTTGTGCGACTTTTGAATCCCATATGTCATATTGCAGGCGACCTTTCTTAAGGAAAAGACCTTCAATTTAGAACCCATCATTAACAAGACACTTAGTTGTCATAATCCAGCAGTTCATATCCATGTGGATAGCTCTAGATCTGATTGATAATTTGGACCAGACATCTTCTTTTGAACTGATCAATAATCAAAACAACAAACAAGCGGTTTGGAGAAAGAATCAAATAATGTACAAATCATATAAAATCACACCTCACGATTTATCTGCCTGTATATCCGTAGTAATATAAAAACATTAGTCAATTAAAGGTGTGATAAGATCATGCAATATATAATAATGTACCTACAATTTACACATTCACCCATAACATTTACATAAGTCACTACACCAAAAACGAAAAATTGGAACGGATAAGGTTCCTAATCCGTGTGTTCCTAATCCATTCATCCGTTCCTAAATCGTTCCTAATCCGTTCATCTGTTCCAAAAATAGGAAATTTGAACGGATGAACGGATTAGGAACACAAAAATTAGAAACGGTAATCCGTTCCAACTTTTCATTTTTGGTGTAGTGAGTGAGTGTAAATAAAAATGTTCACAGGCAACATGCACATAAATGAATGCAAACAAAAAAAACCCCTAAAAATGTTAAAAATACAAATTGAATGATATCATTAATCAACACATTTGGTAAATAGAGAAGAATCCTCTATCCAGAGGATTTCCTTCATTTCTCTGTAACAATGCTATCTCTCTGACGATATTTGAGGGGAGGAATCACTGCATTCCAAATTTGAGAAATACCGAGGAGGAGTCACTCCTTGTAAATTAGATGCTTCTTTTTTTTACGTGGATTTGTAAAATTCGATAGAGAGAGGTGGAGACCGAGAAATCAGTGGAACAGGAGATTTTTTATGGGAAAATCCTTTCTCACATTTTCTCTCTTCACCAAAATACGATTTTTTCTTGAACTCAAGAAATATCAGAAAGAATTTCTCTCCAAAGATGTTACCCAAACATCCCACTGAGTAGCACTTCTCCATCATTGTTGTCTGGGCAGTCCACCTCCCCAATTTACTCAGGGTTGAAAGTTGAGACCCATCTGAACTACGAGACAATCACCCAAGCATCATGTGCACTAGCTCCATCATAAAGTCCATAAGTCCTCTTCTTGCTCTCTCTCTCTCTCTCTCTCCTTGTACCATGGACAATTTGCAAACAGGTGCACTAGCTCTGTCACAAAAACCATCCCTCCTCTTTCGGCACATTAAACAAAAGACAAGTAGATGATGTTTTGGTAGATGGGCCCATTCTGCAGATTAAATGTCACATTCGTTGTTTTATTCATCTTCCTTTTCAACTAAAACAATAAAAAATCACACAATTTTTATTCCATCACGTTGGCATGAACTAATTGCCCACTGCTACATTGCAGTCGGAAAAACCAATATCATTCTTTCCCCGTTATATTTTAGAAACACAATCAAATTCAAGTTCTCACCAATTTCATGTCTTGGGTTTTTTCAATGGGCCTGAAATCAATTGGTCTAAGGTGGTTCCCATTTTTTTAATTGGGTCAACAGTGTCTCATCACCTTTTTTTTTTTTTTAATCAAAAGAGAGATTTCATTAGAAAGTCGAACAAAATTGAGCTGTGCCACACTCTCGTGGCAATGTGGTATTGGCACTTTGGTATCATATACATTTCTCGAAATCAGCTATAGTCGTCCATCTGTGGTGCTCTTCATATTCCTGATTTTGATTTCAAGATGTCTCCACCCCAGAGCAATACATTGATCTTAGAAAGGTGTTTTGCAAATTGAGTAGCAGCCCTTTTTCTCTTGTAGATATATACACCTCTTGGACAACATGTGGAAGAGATGCTCTGAATATGCTATGGTAGTGGATAGAAAAGTTTTTAGAGCTGTCGGCTGCTTTATTAACGTTACAGCTACAATGGCTGATTTGCCAAAACTAAAACTGAGCCAATAGTTCCGGAAGCTTTTTCCATGTAACCATTGGGTCCCAAGATATATTAATTTGTGGGTTGTTGGAGATTTGATAGAACTAAGGATTGCTTAGTAAGTTGGTAATTCCGCATCATATTCAGTTGTTTAGCGATCGATCCTTGAATATGGGCCTTTCTTCGCACGTGTGTGACTCTCCTTCCCACTTCTGTGGGCTTCTCTTTTTATGTGTTTGGGCTCTCTTAGATCCTCGCCCCACTTGGCTTGAGTAAAAAAAAAAGTTACCTTTGATATTGGATATGGCTCATTGCCGAAATCCTTCAAATTGATAGGCCGCTACACAGAGCTTGCAGTACCAATGAGTAGATTCATTGAGCCATCAAAATTAAGCAAGACCATACTCCCTGGTGGTGGTTACCATATCCTTGTCATGGTCCCTGCAAAAGTAACTGGAACATAGATTTGCCATAAAAATTCCATTCATACAGGGATATGAGTGTTTTAGTTCTAACCTTCCTAGGGTATGTAGGGGCTTGGCTAAACTGATATTCCTTCCTTAACACCCATATGTATCAAAAGACTGTGACCCATAAACTTACGCTTGACTTTGTTGCTGTATTCACTAACCAATGAGTATAGGATACCAACAAGCAGACGTAGGCTGCTTGGAAATAGCTTCCAAATTTTTTTTGTAATCAAACAAGAAGAACAAATGATGTATAAATTCCTCCAACTCCCTACAGAGGATGCAAAGGGTATCTATTTTGAACCCGTCTACATGGACGGAATTTGGGGCCCGGAATTTGGACCGGGCCCTAGGTTCTCACCAAAATATTAGATGAGAACCTAGGGCCCGGTCCAAATTTCGGGCCCCAAATTCCGTCCATGCAGACTTTTTCATCTATTTTATGCAGAAATCTCCTAAGGTATCCCTCGTACTAAGTTTCTTGTGCAACATTTTCAATGTAAACAACTTAATTTTTTGTGGGACCTCAAGTTTCCACACCATTTTCCATGGTAGTTGGAGTCCCAGGGTAAGCCGTGATGGAATTTATAGAGAAATCTAAGAAACATGAGGCTACCGACTGCTGCCTCTAATAGAAAGTATCCATCCAGTCCTTAGGATATTCATAATTGTTTCCACAACTCTGTTATACCAAATAAGCAAAGGTGTTTCTCCTCCTCTAGATTTTAGAATGAAGGCTAAGAGACACAACTATTGTGCTCTCTGATGCTTCCTTTAGGACAATGGACATGAAAGCAGGCTTTGACTTTGCTATTTACTTTGATAATTCTTGGATGTATGTAGGAGCGCTTCATGGGGCCAAGGTCCTTTCAAAAGAAGCCAATGCAAGTGCAGTCCCATGTGTGCTAAAGGAAGCTCGATTGAGGGGATTGCACAAGATTCACCTTTTGTCAGACGCTTTAGAAGTTGTTCGGGTGATAAATGGGGCCGTAGACTGGTCCATCCATCACATTTTGCTACACATTAAAGATGTGAGCTCTAATTTTGATGATATTATCTTCTCACATATCCCCTAGAAGACTTAATGATTTTGCTCATGATCTTGCCAAGGACTCTTTTGGGAAGGGTATTTGTCACGCCCTCGAAATGGGTTGCCGAGACAATCCCAAATTCCCCCAATAACCACATCTTGGGGGTACCTGATGATGTTTGGAAAAAGTAGGGGTCAATTTAAGAAATTTCCCCGAAGACGGTCGTTTTCCACAGGGTTTCGCTATGTGAGATCCCATGGACATCCAGATTGCCTGACTGAATTTCAAACTGCGAAAGTTTGTGTAAACTATTCAATAGATAATATAATAATAAGACAAATAGAGACTACACAACATTCTTAAAATAACAATATTATAGGAGTTGTTAATACAAAAGAAACATTTACATTAAGTACATCAACCCAAAATAAACCAAGGCCGCTAAAAAACAAAGGCTGGGACAAAAGGAACAAAATAACTATTCCCCAAAAGAAGTAAAGGGCCCAAAAGATGTGACGTTCTCTCATTGCTGGTACAATGCATCACTCTACATGGTCAGTGTTCCACTCAACATAGACCTGCGATTCCTCTTGGACTGCCGAACCTTCCTGCTCAAGGGGCCGGAGTGGTGCCATCACCTGTAGCACGAAGCGTAGTATTAGCCTGAAAATAGAGTAAGTAATGTGATCAAAGTAAATAACATCAACAAACCGCATCAATATAGAATATAGCAATGGTAGATGATATGAAATAAACTAAAGACTGAACTAAGCAGATTATGCATGAATCACGATGCGAGGATGGACTCATAAAAAAAAAAGAGTCATAGTAATCCGCTCTCAACACCATAGTGACTCCAACATAAGTATGGCAGGGGCTTAACACAAATCGAAACTAAATGGCTGATTATGTTGTAAAATTCTCCCCAGCGGTGACTCCAATGTGACCGTGGGGAGCGGACAGAAGGTACATAAGAATCGAGGCGAGCTCTGGGACACCTCAAAACTAACATAATTACACTCCAATGAATTTTCTAAATCCATATTGAGCTTGGCCTAGCCTTGAGGAATTGAAGCCGAGTGGTGCTGACTCTGAAGGAGACGATGACATGGTATGACAAAAGAGCCATGCAAAGTAGAGATCGAATCTTAGAAATAAAGTTTTCAAATAAGCTACAAATGAACTCTCCAATGAGGTATCCATTGATAGGGCATCCAACTGTTTCTGACTGACTAAAATGCAGACCGAATAGGCAAAATGAAAAATATACCAAAACCAAAATGGATAACCAGTGACCCAATGTCACAATGACAGTCAATCAGCTAAACAAAGATTAACAAAGAGAAAACCAACCCTTTAGGTTTGAAAACTTACCAACACCAATGTAAGTCTTACCTGATTTGGACAACATTTTGGTACAAAAAGAGAGGTCCCAAATGGGTGAAAGAAAGGAACTTGGATCCGGATAACTCGGAAGGCAGCGGTGCAATGAATGCGCACTAACCGACCTTAGAAACCCATCAAGGATCCGGTCTATCATGGGAAGAAGCGGGGCATTACACTACGCGCTAAGTCCCATGGTGACCAACACAATTTAAGTCAAATAGCATTCAAAGAATCTTTACGATCACCATTATATGTCATGGATTATCTTTGGACATCTAAGCATGACAACGTTCAACTCTATGCACTAGGATCCGGATGTTGGGGTTTCTTACCCTTGGTGCTTCAAAATGTGATAGACATCCAAAATCCTAAGTCTGAATAACTCATTCTTGTACACCACATCCCCCTGGGTAGTTCGAGGAGTGAGTGTTTTCTCAACACCTCACTTTCCCATAGTCTTAAAGGTAAAAGTAATAGGCAATATACGTGTTTCAAGGATCCACCTTATTCTAAGTTCCAAATTCCCAAACCAAGGAGAATCAGCACAATTGGGTTTCCCAACATTCAATGGCCTAAGAGTCCTCAAACTAAGTTTATAAAGTGTTCACAACTTGGCCACAAGGTCACAAGTTGAGTGGAGTAAGGTATTTACAACCCGACACCCAATCGGCCATCGAAAGGTTCAACTAGCCAAGAGCCTTGGCTTGTGTATCAAAGGGGTAAACTTTGGCCATGTTCGAGCTCCACCCAACATGTTTCTAAGGTTCACAACTCATTGGGGAAAGATAGAAATCAAATTCCAAGTAAATAGGTTTAAAACAAGTCTAAAACAGAGGATGAACGAGTGTGACCGGTGAACTGTCGAGTGGCCACAGACTGAACCCCCGATTGAACTACAATTAGCCTCTCCGCTAGCCATAAGTGTGCTCTTGGCTAGCCATGATGATCAGGAAGCAATTAGTGGTTTATTGTTAGGGGTGAATCCGGGTCTTTTTCTCCCTTTCCTTTGCCCATATTTGGGGGATCTTTGGGATATTTGTTAGCGGTAATTTATGGACCAAATTAACCCCTTAATTATTGACAAGACTTAACTAAGATTACAAATCAACAATGAACTAGAAATTGAGCCTTCTAAGCTTAACATATTGAATTGAACATGTGAATCAAATAACTTGCATATATGTAATGTAAATCTAAAATTGATCACTTGCTTTAGGTTTCTGGACTTCTAAGAACAAAAGGGAAACACCTCAATCCACTGCGGGACCTGTTCACAATCCCAAACAGTCGATCACCCTATAAAATATCCATAAATTAGAAAACGGGGGTGAAATTGAAATTTGGCATGAAAATAAGGGTACACAACCAACAAGTTATAAACGATCCATTAGCTCGAAGTACTCTGAAATCGAGGAGTTCATCGCGTTCAACATGAAAATCAATGAAAACGAGTGTAGATGTGCGTAGGAAGGAGATAAGCACTTCTGTTGGATTGGAATCTCAATTAGAGCAATAAACAGAGGTGAGTTCAGGGATGGAACATGGTTGGAACATAGGGGACAGAGACACGAAAGAGATGTAACCGAGTTGGGTGCTAATCCCTTGATATTTATAAAAAAAAGACTTTAGCGAGTGAGATGTAACCAAGTTGGGTACTATTCCCTTGATATATATAAAAGAGACTTTAGCGAATTCACGAGTTTATCATCAATCTTATGGACACAATTTAATTCGACCTCTAATTTGATTTTCTAGTCATCAAAACGAGTCATGTTCTACATAAAAGTTTCACGAAATAACTTCTTCTTTCCAATGAACCTAAGTGTGATAATTTTTGAGGTCTAGGTAAAAACGACAACCTTTCCAAAAGGCATAGTCAAACTTAAAGTGTAAAGCAAATAGCCAAAACGATGGTCTTCTAGACATTCAAAAAGTGCAGAGTATTAATGAAGATTATTCCAAATTAAATTGGCTTTCCAACAAGCCCGAAATCACAACTTTTGGAGACTTTTGGGAATACTCAACTTTTACAAAAATGAGTTCTATGACCCTAGTCAAACGAAAAATCTCGAAATGAAGAGTTTATGGACATCAAATGGCTACGGGTTGAACACGAAAATTTTACAACATAACTCATACCATCTAACGTACATAAGTTGGTAATTTTTTTGAAATACCTAAAACACCCTTGACACTGGCCAAATGTACCAAGCTACACTTTCTAAATCGGAACGAGGCCGAAATGCAGTCAAACCAATTCGAAAGCTACTCAAACTCTAAAACTTAATTAATAATAAACATACTTAATTAGTATCTAATCAAGGTAATTGGATTCTGGGTCTTGCAATATTTTTTTGGGGCCGTGGTGAGATAGAGTTTTCTTTTTTCTAGAGCTTTTTATGTACTTTTGTTGTATATTGTTCGTGCCCCCTTTCTTTTTGTTGTTGGTATGCTTTTCTTCTAATGAATCTCGCTTTTACAAAAGAAAAAACTATGTTATGCCAAATAAAGGCCAACAATTATTTATTCCTAGCTAGATCTTCCGTACTTTGGATAATGGTTATCCCATAACGTTAGATTTATTAGGTTGGCAATTCGATGAGTTTCGGAACAAAACTCGAGTCCAAATTGAGTTGTAATGTTACATTTTTAGATTTATGGACTGTAGTGGTATGTCATCATGAAGATTGAAGGAATAAAAATGAAGAAATTCAGAGTTTATAATCAAGCAGCCATAGTTCGAGACAAAACCTTAGCTCGCTAAGCCGTACCCTACTTTGGGTCGAGCGAGTGGCCTCGCTAGCTCAATCAAAAGTTAGATAGAGCTTTCACTCGCTCGACCGTCTTGGGTCGAGAGAACTTCGCGAAAGTCTCCCAACTATTTTGGAAACCTCACCTATTCCCAACGATTTTGGAAACCTCACCTACTTTCTCTTTTCTGCTTACTTGAGTTCTACTTTTTTTACAAATCCTCTTGCACGAACAACAGCTTATAAAAACAAACTCTTGCTACCCTAAAACCTCACCTCTCTCTCATTCAAAGTTTTGAGATTCTTTGAAAGATCTTTGAGAGTTCTGTGTTACTGTGTTTACAAGAGTTCTGCGCTGAAGCTCTTCTTTTATTCTTTTCACTTCGAACACCTTGAGAGGCATCAAGTTGGGTTGTAGTTCAAGCACAAGCGAACTGTGAACAGTGAGTTGCTGGTGAGAAGATCTACAGTTCATTAGGTTGTGGTAAACTGGAGATTGATCTGTGAGTTCTCTTGTATTCGTTCATATTCATAGTGCTTGGTTTACCTTGGATAGGGTGATAGGTCTCGTGGATTTTTCCCGTTTGGGTTTTTTACATAAAAAATCGCGTGTCTTCTTTGTGTGATTGATTGTTTGCTTGTTTAGTTTAGTTTAATTGGACTGCAGTGCATAATAGAAATTTAACTGAGACCTAGACCCTTCCGCGATCATCTTTCACATAACCTTTTCTTGGAATATGTTGGGCTCAGCTCTTGACTATTTGTTTCTTTTGAAAAAAATATTCAATACCATTGAACGAAGAGAAATAGAGAGAACAAAAGAACTAAACAGATCACATAATTAAGAAGGAAAAAACTCAAATCAAATCCTAGTGTTAAAACCACTAGAACCCCTTTGAGGAAAATAGGGGCTTAGGACTTATCTAGGGTGATACATCTTCAATTTTTCCAAGGTGGGATCTTTCAAGTGGTTCAGTGAATTGGGTCAAGGTACTTGCTGGCTCAAATTTAAGTATAGCATGATGTTTTTTCCCCTTTATAATGCACCATCTTTACTTGCAGAAAAGGCAAAAAATTTAAATGTCTTTTCTATGATAATGAGAGATTGAGATAAGAAAAGTGTTTAGAGTGGAAGTCCTCTTATCATCATCATCAAAGTCTTCTCCCAACCATGTTGGGGTCAACCACATGAATTTATTTTTTCATTCCAATCTATATATAGTGGGGTATATCCTTGGATAGATTTCACCTTTTTAAGTCTATCTTTACTACTTCCATTTATGTTCTTTTTGGACTAGTCAATTTTCTTGAGGGGCCATCAACCTACATAAAAAAAATTTCCTCATAGGTGTCATTGTTGGCTTTTATGTTGATTATCTCCAAATTATTTCAAATGAGTCATTCTTTATTTACCACCTATATATGCTAAGCAAAATGCTTCAAAATGTGTGAGACCTCAATCCGCCTAGGTAATCTCTTAAGGCAAAATCAAGTCAAGTGATCTTGTGAGCCACGAAAAGGGAATCCACAGGAGTAAGGTTAAAGTGCTTCGGTTAGCACCTTGACGCTTTGTCCAAGTCCCATATCGAAAATATCCAAGTCCTGACCCTAGGCTTATAAGTCAAACCCCGTCTTAACTCAACATGACATATTTTTGGTGGGGGGAGTATGAGACCCCAGCTTCAGAGCACTCCATTGAGATAAGACCGGGTCAAGTGATCCTGTGAGCCACAAGGGGCGATCTACTCAATGGAAGGGTGGAGTGCTTCGGTAAGCACCATGAGGCCTTGTCCAAGACCCACATTGAAAATATCCAAGTGCCAAGTGCTGACACTGGGCATATATGTACAGCCTAGCCTTAACCCCACATGACACATTTTAAAACTATGAGACTTTAGTCAAAGCGGACAATATCATGTGAATAGTGGGACCGGGTCATTATTGAATGCTCTCATTTTTAATTTCATCTCTTTTTTTCTCTTTACCACACATTCATCTCGACTACACTCATTTTTGATGTGTTGTTTCCTAGTTTGCCAATATTATGCTTCACGAGTCATGGTTAGTGTGATTATTATTTTGTAAAATCCCTCCTTCAATCTTATTGGTAGAGCCAATCATAAAGCACTCTAGAAGAAAATCTGACTCTTATTCTATTTTGACATCCTCTTCAGTCTCCCTATTCTTAATAATTGTAGAGCCAATGTATTAGAAGAACTTTCTTTGTGGTATCTTCTAAACTATTATAAAAGCCCTTTCTCACATGAAATATAAACTACATGGCATGTAGATCATCATGTTATACAAACACATCTTAATGCTACAAAAGATTCTGGTTTTGATGGGTCCTAGGAGACTCAAACAATTAAGCTAGTAAAGTCAATTCCGATCGAAGAGATTGTACTCTAGATCGATTTCATTTCGCTACCAAACTATATTGTATATAAATAATGGTAAATTAATATTTTATATATTGCAATCTAGATTTAATTGCTCTACCAAACCATATTACATGTAAGTTCTGATATATTGTCATTTATGTATTGCAGTAATCATGTCTATACTATATGGACCGAGACTGGCTCCATTTAACATTATCAGACATTTAAGACTGTATAATATAAAAGTTTTTCATAATATGGTTTGGTAGAGGGGGAGGGAGGGAGAGGAAGAGGGGGAGGGAGGGAGAGGAAGAAGAAGAAGGGAGAGAGGGAGAGAATAGAGGAGGGGGAGGGAGGAAGCAAGAGGGGGATCAGAGCTACGGCCGCGGGCTACCGGCTGGGTATCCCTCCCCGCCGGAGACTGGGAGGGTGGTGTGGCGTGGAGGGAGGGAGAGGATGGGGGATGAGGGTGAAGGGGGAGGGAGAGGGAGAGGGGTAGTTTAGAAAATTTTTATTTTTTTATTTTTTGGTGTGGTGTGAAGAGATAAATTGCGGTGCCAATAGAAGCCCCCTTTGGAAAATCCTCTCATATGGTGGGATGGGTTGCCAAACATAGGTTTTCCATGATCTCGAGGAAAAGAGGCGAGGATTTTGCGCCATGGATTGTTGCCAAACGTTTCCTTATTGGAATGTCTTGTAAGAATTTAGTTCTTCTGAGCTTTTTTGACATGATGTAATGTCTTGTCCTCTATTATTTGCAAAAGCCATGTTTCTTTACAAAATTTTTGAAATTCCAGCCACATAAGAGTTTCAAATGACAATTGAAATTCTTATAATTTCGACCCATTTTTTTGGTGGAATTTCTATATGCTTAAGTATAAAGGAGGACTCAAGAATCGATCATGTCTGAGAAATTAGAAATTTTACAAACAAAAACTCTCTGGATTCCAATAAAGAAACATATGCCCTACGAATTCATTTTTCACCGGTGAGTTTATTTGACATTCATTTCTTAATCTTCACACTTGTTTATTCAATTTCTGACACTCTAATATCTTTTATCTTCAAGTTTGTTTCTTCAGTTTTTATCACCAAGCATTAATAAATCCTTTAGAATTCCTTTTTTGTTTTTTTTTTACTTGTAAAGGTTGTTCATTTATTCGGTATTAGTTGGTACAACTCGTTTAAGAAAGAATTGACAAGGCTCTCTCAAAACCATGGTTTAAAACATCGGCCGATACGAATCGGTATCAGCTGGCACCGGTCCGATAAATGATAATTTATCGGTATCGGACTCTGGCACCCTAGAAATATCTGGAAAAACAATGAGAGGGAGAGAAGGAGATTTGAGGTTAGAAAAACACACATCAATGGAGAAAAAGAAAAAAAAACAACCTGCCAACACAATTCCATCCACAAACATTCTAGAAAAAAGAAGAAGAAAGAAGATGATACAGGGAGGAGGTGAGCGCACCTGGGGCTGCTCCATCACCATTTGCAGTCGCGGATGGCGCTCTACAAGTTAGGCCCTCCTCCTCTCTTTCCTCTTCCTCTCCATCTTCCTCCTACTTTCCTCTTTCTTCTTATTCTCGTTTCCCTCTTCTCCATTTTCATTTTCTGCTTCTTTCCCTCTCCCTTTTCTTCCTTTTTTTTCGTTCTCCCTCCCTCTCTGTTTTGCTATGCGTCGACCTGAAATGGCAAAAGGGTAAGGCCTTTTAGGGTTTTCTTTTTTATTCCATGATTCCATCAGTCATCACGTGACAAGTGTTTACCCTTTTTTGAAATGGCCATCACGTGTGGACCTTTATGGACCTTGTCAAACTATGAGCTCCACATTGGGCCCCACCCATAGACAATCAAGATATGTGGGCCCTTGGACAAGTTTCATTTTAATAGAAAAAAGGTGGATAGTCAAATTGATCAATTTTAAAACATTAATCAATTTCATTGAACCACATCCCCAATTAGAATAAAGTTTAGCCAAAATCCATATAAGAGGAGAACAATTATTTTAATGGCTTAAAAATAGTGTGTAGATGATAGATCTACTCATACACATGATTTTGAGTTTTTTTAAATTCTTTTATTTTTGAATTTTTTAATATTTGAATTATAATAAATCATTTTTTGAGAGCATATCTTTTTAACCCATACCAAAGAAATGACGATGATGTATGGACAGCATGGCGGTTATTCATATGACCCTAATTGGGTACCCCCTTCACCAACACAGATAGTTATCATCGAAGAGATATTAATTGAGCAAAAGAGGCTTCCCCCACCACCACATGATCCCCAATGACCTTTACATGCCCCTCATACCTATTTCATATTATTTCAGTACAGTTACCAGCCATCTCAATCTACAGGGGATCAAGATAGTTTATCATCTTATCAAGAACAATCTGAATATGGTCATGAGGATGGTAGTGCTGCGCAATAGTATAGAGCATATCTTTTTAACTAATACCGAAAAAATAATGATGATGATGATATTGAGCCTGGGCGACACTCCAATTGAAATTAGGCTATTAATCTGTCATACACTCATACTCATCAATCTCTCTCTCTAGTTCCCTCTAATTTCAGGTAAACCATGAACCTTTTTGCTGCCCAAGTGCTTTATGATTTATCTATCTCACTATCATGTTTCAGATTTTAATATATTATCTTCATGTTCATGAATTCCACAACTTATTTGATGATTGAGTTAGTATTAAATTATTATTTTCTTATATTTTACACTAATAAATTAATCATGAGCATCAATAGTGGTTGCATTATATGAAATACTGGAGAAGAAAGCGAACTGCGACACAGACAAGACTCATAACTTAAGGTGACCGAGATTTTGATTTATTGTTATTACTAATGGAAAAAATTATTGTTTTCCAGCATTTTCTAATATTCTGGATTTTTTGATATTTTTTTGAATTTTTTTAATTAAAAAAATTCATACCGCGATGGACCGATATCCACGACCGATACCGATATCATATCGATTTTTCGACACGGCTGATACCGCGACCGAAACCGAGATTTTAAACCATGCTCAAAACAAGTGGAGCAAAAGTGGGCCCTATCACAGAACTGCCCATGTCTAACCCTGTTGTTAGGCAGATACAACCCCATGGTGTGAGTTGGTACATGACTATCAGCCATACTGTTGATGCACTATGTAACTATAGCTACCCCTCTCCATCACTCGCCGCCCACAGCTACTGTGTGTCCCAATCCGATGATGGTTGGCAGTCGAAGTGGAGGAGAACTCATCCCGAACTGGGTCTTTAAAAAAAGATCTGGTGTAGGCATTGCACGATCACGCTCGTCAATGTAAATATCCCTTGCCTAAAAAGGCAGAGCAGATGCATTGCTTGCGATGATTGGGCATCCAGTTTGGCCAATATACTTGCCAGGCTGTTGGCTGATCTTTTGCAGTAATGGATTGTCCAATTGTTGATTCTTGCAAGAAGGTGCATCACTCGCTTTCAGAGTCCCATCATGTATTCCCAAGTTAATTGCCCTAAGTTCTGAATAGATGTTATCAGTGCTAAACAATCGCCTTCTACTTGGACATTTGATAGTTGCAACTCATGGTAGCGAACTAAACCTCTTTGCAACGCAATAAGCTCAGTTTCCAGTGGGTGATCAGCGAGAATCTCACCTGAGTATGCAGAAGTCATATTACCATATAAGTATCGGATTTGTAAGTGCATAAAAATTCACTCACAGGGGGGTAGTGATTTTGATGATGTCTTGAGGAGGATGAAGCTCCTTATAGAACCGCTGCCTGCCTTGAACCTGAGAAAGGGTAACAGAAAAAAGACAGAAAAGGACCCTGGCTTGGGCAGCGCAAAGCTCTTCGATGCCTAAGTCAGTGTGAAAATTGGACAGTAGGATGGAGATGAAGAAGAGAGTACTTTATCTCATACCAGCATGTGGTTCAAAGGAGATCAGAGAGATCAGCCTTATTGATGGAGTTGGCTCTTGTATATTTATAGGCAAGGAGCCTTGTCTTTCGGTGAGGTATCTCATGACTCATGACAGGGAGTCAGATCATAACTCACCTTTCTTTAAATGATAATCCTATCATAGCCCACCTTGTCCCATCAGACCATGTGCTGGAGCTTTAGGAGTGATGGGATGGTCAGACGCCAGGGATATGGGCGGTGGAGCAATAAATGCTCTTGTCTTATTTACACATAATTCTCAGAGTTTGTAAATGTCTTTACTCAAGGCAAGGCTCAGTAGTCATTACCGAGACCGAGGTGAGGCTAATGTTTAGGTCTCATGCTTGTACCGAGACCGAAGTGAGGCTAATGTGGCTTTTGAGGCCGAGATGGGACTTTGCCCCAAGGTCGGTACCGTGACGGGACTCGTGTTTTACCGAGATGGGACTCGTGTTTTAGGAAACTGAGATGGGACTCGTATTTTCTGAGGTCGAGGTCTGGTTATTGCCCACACATCATATTTCCTGCAAAAGTTCCCTCCTGCTAAGACTCATGATTTCTGTGAGGCCAAAGTCATTCTTTCTTTTGTCAGGTGCCGAGACCAAGGGGCATTTTACCGAGACCAAGCATTTGGCCGAAGTAGAGAGTCTGAGAAAATATCCCCCACATAAAGCCCCTAGCTTTTGACTTCTTAGAGTGCTCTCAACTCTCGGAAGTTGAAAGCTATGTAGTATGACGGTCGGAAAATCAAAGTTGTTGCCATCACCGAGCTTGATATTTTTCGCGAAGCTGGTGCCATCACCGAGCTTGATATTTTGCGAAGCTGGTGCCATCACCGAGCTTGATATTTTTTTGAAGTTGGTGCCATCACTGAGCTTGATATTTTTCGAAGCTGGTGCCATCACCGAGCTTGATATTTTTCGAAGCTGGTGCCATCACCGAGCTTGATATTTCTCGAAGCCGGTGCCATCACCGAGCTTGATGCCTTGGAACATCGAGGCTGGTGGTATCACCAAGCCTGATTTTTTTGAATGTAACTAGTTGGTAATCTTACCGAAGCCAGTATACTGTTTTTGTGGCTAGCGATCTGGTACTATTACCGAGATGCGCATGTGGTCGAAATTGGGACCTTACTGGCTGGTACTTTTACTGGAGCCAGTGGAATCTTCTTGGCTTTTTAGCCGAAGTGGCGAATGGCACTGCTGCTGAGCTGGAGAATGCACTGCTGCTGAGCTGGAGAAGATCGAGTCATGCTCGCCCAGCTGATGCTGTTACCAGAGCTGGTGGCCTCGATGCACTGCTGCCAAGCTGGAGAGGGCACTACTGCCAAGCTGGAGCGTGACGCTGCTGGTGATGTTTGGCTTGGACTCCCGACAGCCCCTAGACGTAGAGACTACTGTTGAGCTCGAGATTGTCTTGCTTTGATCAACTTCGCCATTTCAGGTTTTTGGAGGCATGGTGTTTAGGAAAATGACTTTTTGTTCGCTTCCCACAGACGGCGCCAATTGTAAGTGTATAAAAATTCACTCACAGGGGGGTAGTGATTTTGATGATGTCTTGAGGAGGATGAAGATCCTTATAGAACCGCTGCCTGCCTTGAACCTGAGAAAGGATAACAGAAAGAAGAAAGTAAAGGACCCTGGCTTGGGCAGCGCAAAGCTCTCCGATGCCTAAGTCAGTGTGAAAATTGGACAGTAAGATGGAGATGGAGAAAAGAGTACTATATAGCATACCAACATGTGGTTCAGAGGAGATCAGAGAGATTAGCCTTAATGATGGAGTTGGCTCTTGTGTATTTATAGGCAGGGAGCCTTGTCTTTGGGTGAGGTGTCTCATGACTCATGACAGGGAGTCAGATCATAGCTCACATTTCTTTAAATGGCAACCCCATCGTAGCTCACCTTGTCCCATCAGGCCATGTACTGTAGACACAGGACCATGTGCTGAAGCTTTAGGAGTAGTGGGACGGTCAGACGCCAGAGATAGGGGCAGTGGAGCAATAAATGCACTTGTCTTATTTACACGTAATTCTTAGAGTTTGTAAATGTCTTTACTCAAGGCAAGGCTCAGTATTCATTACCGAGACCGAGGTGAGGCTAATGTTCTGGTCTCATGCTTGTATTGAGACCGAAGTGAAGCTAATGTGTTTTCTGAGGCCGATATGGGACTTTGCCCCGAGGTCGGTACGAGACGGGACTCATGTTTTAAGAAGCCAAGATGGGACTCGTGTTTTCCGAGGTCGAGGTCTAGTTATTGCCCACACATCATATTTCCTACAAAAGTTCCCTCCTGCTAAGACTCATGATTTCTGTGAGGCCAAAGTCATTTGTTCTTTTGTCAGGTGCCAAGACCAAGGGGCATTTTACCGAGACCAAGCATTTGGCCGAAGTGGAGAGTCTGAGAAAATATCCCCCACACAGGATTACCCCTCCAATCCTTGCCTCTTGAGTGAAGTTTGTTGAAAGCGCCATCGAAATTGAGTTTTAACCATCCTGGATGAGGCGATAACCACCAATCTGTTGGTGCTCCATCAGAAGAACCTGGACCTACATAAATAGGACTAATTTGCATTGATAAAATAGATGAGATGGATTTTGTTTTGATACAATATGGATTTAGTGGATGATATTGGAAGATGTAGTTATTTCTGGATTTCCAGAGATACCACATCATTGTAATGCCCAGGGTTTTGGTGGTTGTTTGTGCCTGATACCAAAACCATGTATGTGAAGTTCCAGTATTCATTGGTTTTGGAAAAAGTGGGGGAAACTGAGACCAAACAACTGTAGTGAACGTGCAACGTGCAATTAGATGCTCCACTGTTTCATCATCCTGGCGGCAAAGTGGACACTCATGAGGAATATTATCCATCCATCTTGAAAGTCGTTGCCTTGTTTGCAGTCTGTCTTGCAGCAATTTCCAGCAGAATGGCTGTAGTTTGTGTGTAATGGGCAACTTTCAAATTAGTTGCCAGGGCAAATTTGACCCCATGGGCTTTGATAATAACCTTTTGTAGATGGACTTGAACCTATACGTGCCTGCAAGTTCGTCAAGCTAGCATCTGAGATCTAGTCCTCCTAAGGGTAAGGACACTATCTTCTGCTCAATGTTTTTCGGCCAACATTCTCTCAAAACGATTTAAACCCTAGCTTAAACCATGGGTTGTTATTTGTATCAGTTCTTGGGCCCATGCCAAATAATTGTTATCTGATGCCTGCGCAGATGTGGCCTTAGAGGCCCAATCTATGTGGCACCCAATGGTCGTCCAAGGCCTTTATCTGGCGCCCATCCCCTATTGCCCATCGCCGATTGTTTAGAATGTGAGAGTGATGTTTGAGCATCTATTTCCAGGTCTGTGAATCAGATTGTTTTGCCTGGCATGTAGTAGAATTCCGAGAGACTCAATTCTATTGAATAAAATAGAGCCCTAGACATAAAGACCCAACTAAATTCTAACTTTCTTTCTATGATTTTCTTAGGACATAGTTGTTTGATGGTGGAATTCATTGTGAAAGTATTTCCTACCTTCCCTTGTAGTAAATGATGTTTCACATAACTGAGAAAGAAATATTGGGGGATTGAGGTATTAGTCCTCCTCAAACCCAATTTTTCTAGTCTCATGACTGAAATTCAAATAATGCCACAATAGTCGCTTGACCCTAGTCAATATCATTTTTATTTTTATTTTTTTACCCCGGGATCACATGATATTATGGAACAGTGTATGTCACGAAAATTTATAAATCTCATGATATCATGGGACTGTCCCAATGGTGTAATGGTTTTTATGTAGCATCTTAGCTAAGATTTTTTTTCAAATGATAGAAACTAAGAAGTGGTTGTCAAATATGTATTAACTTTTAACAAGATATCATTTTTTTTTATTCTATAAAAAATGAACTCACTTGTTGGTTGCAGAAAGTATATGATACAGAAACTGATAAATCTCATCTATTACATGGTATCATGTCAAACGACTTTGGTGACACTATCAGAATTTCGATCAAAAAATTAGAAAGCCAATTTCAATGTATAAACAATTCTGCCTAACTTACCTTTTCACCTTTATAATAAGAAAAAATATTTTTTTCATTAAAAAAATAAAAAATACTTTGCCTAACTTTATTATTTTTCTTCATAAATTCTTTTAATCAGAGTTCAAGTTTAGTTTTCTTTTTTTTTTTTCAAGTTTAAATTTTATTTTTATGAAAAGTTCAAAAGGGGAAAAAAAATGATCTGAACAAAATCAACTCAAAAATCACTAGAAAGGAAATATTGGATGCTTTTTTTCTTGCCATTCTTGTGGCTCACAGCCGTCTCCAAGGACATTGGTCACGTCCATCCAGCAGCATGCACAGTAACAATCCCATCAAGAGATTCCACTTTTGGGCAAAATGGAAAAGAAACGCCACATCCTCTAATTTCTGAAAAAGGAGGACCGTCCAAAAAGTTCGCAACCCGTCCAAAACAGTCTCCAATTTCAATCATCATTCATCAAGACCCCTTGTCTCAACTCTGGACATGGCTGTCCAAATGCGTCTCTCCACTTTGCCCAGCCATTAATCCATTGAAGAAAGAGAGACCGAAACAAAGAAGAAGGACAAAAGCAACACAGATCAAATCCTGGCACATCTCGAGGAAAACTCTATCTTTCCCAGCTGTCCTTCAGCCACTGAAATTGCAAAGCCCGAAATGGAAAATAGTAGATATTTTTCAATCTTCTTTTAGTTACTTCTTTCTCGACATCTGTTTTCAGATTCTCTGATTGATTACAGTGCGAATTTAGTTGGGTTGTGGATAGCTTTGCAGATATCAAGGAGTGTCAGACCAATCTTTCTTCTTCACCTTTCTAACCCACCCAAGCCAGGCTTTTTTTCCCATGGAAGAAAACACCACTTTTTGAGAAATCTCAAAAATCAATGCTTTTCAGAGTACGGAAAGTTGGGTGCTTCTGCTTCTGCTCATGAATTTCTCAGCGCCTGTGAAAAGCCTCTTAAGAAGAGACGTTCTGCCAATGCCCTCTTTTTGAATTGGTACAACTCATAATAATTATTTCTTTTGTGGGTTTGACTTTTGAGAAATACTCTGTTTTAGATTATGGATTCTGCAGAACCCATTTCAGAAATCATGAGAAATTAGTGTTTTTTTTTACTGAAGTTTGATTTCCAAACTTCTCTCTCCTTTCTTTCCCTTTTAGTTCTTGGATTTTGAAAAGAAAGACAAAGGTTAAAAAAAGGCCCTCAAAGATATCATTTATAATGGTTTCTTTTTGGGTTTGGTGGAGATAGTTTTCTTGGGTTTTGAGACTTTTGCTTGCTTTTCTTTTTGTGGGTTTTGGAGATTGAGCATCTATGGCAGATCAGTATGACCTTTTCAGCATGAGGGGAAGAAATGATGGTATTTCAGTTGAAAATGAGGACTTTGATGAGGAACAAGTTTGGGCTGTTGTAGAGAGGAAGGATATCAGTCCAAAATTTAGGAAATCTAGCAGGGACTCTCCTGTTTCAAGCTCCTAGACATGTTCCAACTGCTGCTAGAGTGATTCCAAGGTTCAGTACCCCTACAGAAGGCAGAGTCCAGCATTCAGCTCCTGTGAACATTCCTGACTGGTCAAAAATTTACAGAAACAATGGTTCAGAAAATCATGGTTTCAAAGATGGTTCTTGGGCTAGCTATGGTGTTGCTGATGGTGATGGAGTCTTTGGTCATAATGATGGTGATTCAAATGAGGAAGATGATGATGATGAAGATAACGATCAGATTCCCCCACATGAATGGCTTGCTAGGAAACTGGCAAGGAGCCAGATCTCTTCTTTCTCTGTGTGTGAAGGTGCTGGAAGGACACTCAAGGGAAGAGATCTGAGCAAGGTGAGGAATGCTATTCTGACTAGAACTGGGTTCTTAGAGTAACATGGCTCAAAACCATCTAATCTCTCATGCTATTGTCTTGTTGGTGTCTTTCTTTTGGTTGTTTTTGTTTATTGGGCCTATATGTAATTGATGTTGGATGAATCTATAACAAATGTTTCTGATTTCTGGGTACTCAGACCTGGCTGTTTTAGTGTTTTTGTGATCATCTTTTGGCCCCTAGGTTTTGTCTAGTGGTTTTTTATTGGAATTGATTTGGCCCGTTGAGTACGGTGTATTATGGTAGGTTATTGTGTCTGGTTTAGCAACATGGGCTATAAGTAATACATTATACCTCTGCTAGGTAGAAAGGTTTGGAGTTTTTTTCCTTCTAATAGATATAATATATTGTTCTTTTTCCCCTGCTGCTCTTTCTCATTTTAATGCAGGTGGCATTGTTGTTTCCCCAATTTTGTGTTCTCCCTGCTATCAGTCATGGCTGTGGATGAAAGCTAGGGATTTTGGCGGCATGGTAATCTTATCCTTGGGTAAACCTGCCCAATTTCCTAAAAAAAAAAGAGAAGAAAATCACCCTGCCACAAGTAATTGTATCCTTGACAGTGTGATATTGCATAAAATTATAAATTATTGGATGTCATATTGATATATTTTTTTTAATGCAATCGGAGAAAATGTTTGTGTGATATTGCATAAATTTAAAAATTATAAAATCACAAAAATATGAATGCAATATTCATAGTCAAAGACATTTTAATTTTTAAAAACTACTTGAATACGTGTAGGGACGTATTTCAACTTTTAATATAAGTACGAATTATTATCAGGACGATAACAGCAGAATGCTTAAATTGATATGAGACTCAAATTTTGATATTATGTCATACCTCCTTTAGATCTATGTTGACAACCCTGGCTCAAAACAATTGCTGTTCTCTATCACCATTGACCTAGTTGTGGCCTTGTAAAACTTATCATAATGGCAAGAAATGCGTTGTAGTGGGTCAGAAGTTGTTGACTTTTATTAAGTACTTGGGTTTTAGAAAAATTTGTTGCTTCGTTTTTTTGGGGGTAAAAAGATTGTTACATAATTGTTATTGGGTAAAGCTAGGGATGAGGATAGGACAGCTGCTCCACTACAAAATGCTGGACTTTTATTGTCATGTTGTGAAAGGCTTTTAACAGAAAGGTCTAGAAACTCCATTATTAGAGGACCCCAGAAAGTCTCTCTCTTCATGGATAAGCGCTGATGCCTGCCAGAAGGCTATTTTCAACTGTTGTTTAATATAATGAGTAGGAAGTGGAAGGGAGGAGAGGATGAGAGGGACATGTGAGAATGCTTAGTCTACCAAGATTCATCTTTTCTTGGTATAAAAAATTCCAATGAGAAATCTTATTTGGATTAGGACTCTCTCCCACTCTATATGGGTTTTAGCTCCAAATTATCAAGTCATCTTTTAGGAATTGGTTGAACAAGGGGAGTCAGAAACACTCCAGATTGTGAGGTCTACAATGAAGTAGACACATCATTCTGATCCTCAAAGGAAGGGGGCCTGGCTTGACGCTTTACAAACCCTTAAAATGAGGGTTTTTGTTTTTAAGAAAAAACTCAAGGGCTGGGCTTGGGATTAGCCCCACCACCCCCGCCTCCGCCTCCTCTCTCTTCCTTTTCCCTTTTTTGTATTTTATATGGTATATTTAAAATTTTAAATATATGCTAAAATGACCTTTTGAAATCATAGGTTTAGTTTACCCAATGTTTCACAAGATTTTCTGTTTTTGTTCTAATTTTCAATAGGGATGAGTAAAATTTTAAATATATGCTAAAATGACCTTTATTCTTCTGTGGAGTACATGATGGAGCAAAATTAGATCTTCAATGACATAGAATTCCCTACCTCAGATCTATCCTAGATCAAGTTAGCTTTGCCTATTGGCTCTTGCGACAACCAAATCATCCAAGTAATTTGAAATTTTCTATCTCATCAGTAGTTAAGAAGGTTGTAAGAAAGAAAGAAAAAATAAAACCAATATCTCTAAAAGAAGTTAGAATGTGGCACCGGTTGGTTCCATGGTATTTTCTATCATTAGTAGTTTAAGTTAGCCCCCTTTTTTTCTTTTTTTTTTTTATGTTGATTTTCTTTATTTCTGAGCGGAAAACGTAAAAATTGGTTTTCTTATTTTCAAGCTTTGGTCCTATCCATGACCCGCGGGTAGGGTAAGGGCATAAGTAGTGTAGGCCCTATCAGGAGTTTGGCCCTCCCAAGCTTGACTTTGCATTTATTAAGGGCAGGGTAAGGAAAACCCCCAGCCCGGTCCTTTGGCAGCCTTACAAGTAAGCGTGAAAATCAAAAGGGTTTGAATGGGCTTTCTGTAACTCATTTGTGTGAACAAGAATTGAAACATTGAGTAGAGGTATTCTTTAAGCAAAAACTAAAAAAGAAAAAACAAAGAAAGAAGAGAAAAAGAAGCTTTCTTTTGAGTGCGTCATCTACACGGTGAGCGAGAAAAGTGGGACTCCAAAATTAAACCTATCTATTGAAAATCAAAACCGCCTAAAATTAGAGCGCTCTTATGTTTAGGATGTTGTCGTTTTCCACTCATCTATGAGAACCTACCTCAGATGATCTAGAGTGCGGATTGGGTGCTAAAACTTGCAAAATCTATTGGTGCTAAAATATGCAAAATTTATTGAAGGGACTGCACTAGATTGTTAGATAATGAGAATGAAGCGAATAGTATGGGAGGTTGGACCCACAATCTCATAAACAGTCATGCCAATTAGGGAGTGATTAATTTTTCCAGTAAGGAGCTGGAGATCCTGACTTCGAACCATTTGGAGCCTTATCCCGATATACAGTGCTAGTGGGTGGTGTTGTGTATATATGAAACATTTGGAGCCTTACTCGATACACAATGTTAGTGGGTGGTGTTGTGTATCCTGAGTTTTACTAATGATCAACTGCAAAGGGTTCGCGGGTTTGTTGGAATAAGGGAGTGTGGCTCACCTGACCACATGGGCTCACTTCTTTCTAGAACATCCAATAAAGTATATTTTCCCCATGGTCAAAGGATTTAAAACTTGCCTTTATAAGTTGCTCAATCAGGGAGATATAATTGGAGATATTCTAAATTACTTACCTTGATGGGAGGATCCTCTATCTATAAAAGAATCTCTTGGGTTACTTTCTTGCCTACGGTTAATTTTCTTGGATTCCATCAATTTGCGAGAGAAATAAGAAAAGGGTTAAGGACGTTGTAAATCCCTTTTCAGTTTAGCCCCAGCCATGGAATCAAGTATAATCTTAATTACATTAAGTGTTTAGTTTTATTTGTTTGTATCCAATGAGATCTTGGCATCATAGAAAAATTTTAACATTTGGTTTTCGTGGGTTATATTTCTATTTTGACCACTCCCATTATTCAAATGATCCTCCAAAAATTTGGCATTTTCCGATTCAACGATCCTAGTTGTATGGTTATAACAGTAAAATCTTTACCCTTTGGACCTATCTGGATATCCAATAAAATATCCGCTAATTATTTTAGGGTCCAATTTTCGTTCATGCGGGTTGAAGATTCTTACTTCATATGGACATTGCCATACTCGAAAATGATTTAAACTGGGTTTCCTATTAGTCCATAACTCAAAAGGGGTTTTTGGAACTGCCTTTGTAGGAAGGCGGTTTAAGATGTACATTGTCATATTTAGTGCTTCACCTCACATGGACTCTGGTAAATTAGTGTTACTGACGATACTCCTGACCATTTCAATAAGCGTCATGTTTCTTCTCTCAGCTACACCATTTTGTTGAGGTATGCCAGGCATTGTGTATTGGGCAATAACACCTTCCTCTTGAAAAAATCTAGCAAATGGGCCCACATTACGACCCGATTCGGTGTATCTACCGTAATACTCACCACCTCTATCTGATCTCAGGACCTTGATTTTCTATCTAATTAATAAAAAAAGAAATCAGATGCTTTAAATGCCTTCAAAATTTAAATGCCTTCAAAATATTTAAGACATAGATAAAAAAAGCAATTAGATAGAAAAATCAAATTCTAAGTCGTGAGATCAGATAGAGGTTAGGTCCTCATCACGAAAAATAAAAAAATCCCTTTGATGGCCTTACACAAAGGTTGGGTCCACAACAGTTCCCATCATGTGCATACTCTTATTATTGGGGTCTGGGATAGAGGATGGTCTTCTTAAATGGACAACTGTACTTTTGAGAGTCTCGTGTTTTGGGTTGTTAGGGAAAGAGGGGACTTGTTAAAAGGACCATTGTACTTTAGAAGAAGGGAATATCATCATCCTCTGGTGAATCTTGTATTTTCAGTAGAAGTTTATTGAAAGAAATCCTTTCTTCCATCTGGAGTGAAACCTCATCTGATTGGAGCCCGAGTAACTCCACTTTAGTGCAATTGCAGTCGGATGAAACATCATTTTCGAGATGGACTCATCTGTTCTTTCTTCCTTTTATACTATCTACTTTTTCATTTTTATTTATTTTGAAGACAGTAAAGTTTTTCATTATAAAAAAAGTGCCTCTAGACTTAAAAGCCCATTTAGGTGTTTTATTTGTAAAATAAATTTAAGTGAATAATTAGTTAAAAAAGAAAACCAGAGGGATCTTAATGAAAAATATAAATTTCAAAAGTCACTTTTTCTAATAAAATAATCAAAACGTCAATCTCTCATCCTACTAAAAAACAAAAAGTCTCTTCTTTGTAATTAAAAAAATAATCCATTACATGCCACAAAATGATAAAAACCCAAGAAGATGGATTTTGAAATTTTGTCATTTTTGAAATGGCCTTTTTTCTTTTCATATCTCTTAAAATGACTCTTCACTTGAATTCAGGGAACCGAGGAAACAAATTAAAGTCATGGAGATACAATGCAACTGGGTGCTCTTTTCCTTTTCAGTTTTCTCTCCTTCACATCATTTCAGATTGGACATTGATTGCATCAAATTCAATCAACAGGTTATTCTCACTGTGAGAAGCTGGAAGGCTCAGGAAAAGGTCCTTTTGATGCCCACGGGAAAGGAAACTCTGCTTTCTTTCCAACCATTTAACATCTCTTAAAACTAGGTGCGCTTCCCACTTGTTCCACGGAAAGGTCCATTGGGCCCTGTTGTAGTGCAACCATAGTTTTAATACTTGGCGAAAGGCCAAAACTATAAGCTGTGTCACACAGCACATAAGGTTTTAGCCTATCACTAGAACCAATTTTTTCATTTCAATCTGAAGGGGGAAATGGATTGAGACTCCCTCACCACCACATTTTCATTCTCTTGTCATTTTATTTACATCTAAAGCCCTTTACAAAGTAATTAAAAAATGAAGATTTGTAAGTTTTATTCCCAAACTATTTTTTAAATATATTTTTTTCAGGTGAAAGAGTAGGCCTTTTTGTGTTGTAATAATAGAAGAAAACCTTCTGTTACTAAATATAGGTTAAAGTCAAATGAAATGGTTTTTTTTTTATTGAAATGGTCTTTTTTTTTTCTTTTTTACAAACAAGAGGAAGCCCCGTACACTACACCATATCAGGATATACCTAACGGTTTAAAACCGTTACTAAAAAAATTTGTAACGGTTTTTTCTGGGTCACAGTTTGGGCGTTTCTAATCTGTTACAAACATTCCTAACGGTTATAAACCGTTACAAACACATTAATTGTAACGCTTTATTTCCGTTACTGAAATTAGTTCGTAACGGTTTTAATACTCATTTGTGTTAAGAATTTTAAATAAAAAAGTAACAGTTTTTCAAGTTTTGTAACGGTATTTTACACTTAAATTTTTGTAACGGTTTTGTAAAATTTGTAACGGTTTTCGTGCCGAAATTGTGTTACTGATTCATAAACATTCCTAACGGTTGGGAAATCTTTTGTAACGTTTTTTAAGTGTTCCTATTTGCACAAATTAGTAACGGTTTATAAACGTTACAAAACTGTTTCATAAGTAAAAAAAAATTATCCAAAAACCACCCCTGAATACTGAACCTGCTGCATATATAAAAATGCCCTTTTACATGGTTCAAACATTAACAAGAAATCTCACACTTACATCCAATCAAATAATTTAAAAGCCTATAATTTCAAATAATGATAAGAAAGAAGTTATTATTCTCTTAGTTAATGCTAAGCTAAGTAATTATAATCCCAGTCTTTCCACCAACCCGGGCTCTATCACAACCCAACAACACTTTTAGAGAACCTAAAGCCCAACAACACTTTTAGAGAACCTGAAGCCCTATGCATAAGATACAGGTAACTCATCTACACAAGTAACACAACTAAACATGCATACAGCTCTAAAATTCCAAGCAAACACAACAGATTCTAGCTAGTACTTAAGGTTCTAAAATAAGATGGCTTTTTGAACAACCAACACCCTATATGAGACCTTTTCACCCAATTAGGATCCAACATACTTCTTCGTACAAAAGTAGTAGTCATATGTACCTTTACACAGTAGAAGCAGTTTCCACACAGCATTATAAATGCCCCTACTACATGAGATCCGATAGGAAACTTGAAAGTTCATCGCCAAACTCCTCAAGACTAGTGGTCAGATTATAAAATAAATAAAAAACTAAGTACAAAGAAACAGAAACAGATACAAAAAATAAAATAAAATAAAAAATAAAAAACTAGTTACCTGCTTATATTTCTTGTAGATTCGCTTGGTTACTATGACAGATTGCCATATTTGTCTGGTTTATATGCTAGTCATTCTAGCAACACTCCTAAAAGAAAAATAAAAAATCTTCTGCTATCATGAATTGGAATTTAAAGTTGAATCACCCAGTAAAAAAAATGTGATTTATATGCAATATTGGATCCTAACATGCATTGCCTCAGCCTACAAGCCGTATAAATGAGGCAACGCAGGGTCATTCCAACCATTCTTACAGACCCCCAACACACCCACCTGCACACCCACATGCTGCACCACCTGCACTGCCCCCCAGCACACCCACCTGCTGCACCACCCAACACATCCCACCCAGCACACCCACCTGCTACACCACCTGCTACACCACCTGCACAGCCCCCCTGCACACCCACCTGCTGCCCACCTGCTGCACCACCCAACACATCCCACCCTGCACACCCACCTGCACACCCACCTGCACAGCACACCTGCTGTCCATTGTTTTTGCTCACCTGCACACCCACCTGCACAGCCCTCCTGCACAGCCCACCCAGCAGAGACCCACCTACACACCCAACTGCACACCCACATGCTGCACCACCTGCACTGCCCCCAGCACACCCACCTGCACAGCACACCCTGCACAGGCCCCCAGCACCACCCACCTGCACACCCAAATGCTGCCCCACCTGCACTGCCCCCCAGCACACCCACCTGCTGCACCACACAACACAGCCCACCCAGCACTGCCCCCAGCACCCTCCACCTGCACAGCACACCCTGCACAGCCCCCCAGCACCACCCACCTGCACACCCACATGCTGCACCACCTGCACTGCCCCCCAGCACACCCACCTGCTGCACCACACAACACAGCCCCCCAGCACACCCACCTGCTACACCACCTGCACAGCCCCCCTGCACACCCACCTGCTGCCCACCTGCTGCACCACCCAACACATCCCACCCTGCACAGCCACCTGCACACCCACCTGCACAGCACACCTGCTGTCCATTGTTTTTGCACACCTGCACACCCACCTGCACAGCCCTCCTGCACAGCCCACCCAGCAGAGACCCACCTACACACCCAACTGCACACCCACATGCTGCACCACCGGGCACTGCCCCCAGCACACCCACCTGCACAGCACACCCTGCACAGGCCCCCAGCACCACCCACCTACACACCCAAATGCTGCACCACCTGCACTGCCCCCCAGCACACCCACCTGCTGCACCACACAACACAGCCCACCCAGCACTGCCCCCAGCACCCGCCACCTGCACAGCACACCCTGCACAGCCCCCCAGCACCACCCACCTGCACACCCACATGCTGCACCACCTGCACTGCCCCCCAGCACACCCACCTGCTGCACCACACAACACAGCCCACCCAGCACACCCACCTGCTGCACCACACAACACAGCCCACCCAGCACACCCACCTGCACAACACACCCTGCACAGCCCCCCAGCACCACCGGGCACTGCCCCCAGCACACCCACCTGCACAGCACACCCTGCACAGCCCCCCAGCACCACCCACCTGCACACCCACATGCTGCACCACCTGCACTGCCCCCCAGCACACCCACCAATTGCACCACACAACACAGCCCCACCCAGCACTGCCCCCAGCACACCCACCCGCTGCACCACACAACACAGCCCACCCAGCACTGCCCCCAGCACACCCACCTGCACAGCACACCCTGCACAGCACACCAGCACCACCCACCTGCACACCCACATGCTGCACCACCTGCACTGCCCCCCAGCACACCCACCAATTGCACCACACAACACAGCCCACCCAGCACTGCCCCCAGCACACCCACCCGCTGCACCACACAACACAGCCCACCCAGCACTGCCCCCAGCACACCCACCTGCACAGCACACCCTGCACAGCCCCCCAGCACCACCCACCCGCACACCCACATGCTGCACCACCTGCACTACCCCCCAGCACACCCACCAATTGCACCACACAACACAGCCCACCCAGCACTGCCCCCAGCACACCCACCTGCTGCACCACACAACACCCCCCCCCCCAGCACACCCACCTGCACAGCCCCCCTGCACACCCACCTGCTGCTCACCTGCTGCACAAGCAGGCTTCCAATGTCCTCACAACAAAAAAATCAGTCAGGTGAAAATGCTACTATGCAAGTCAAGTAGGCTTCCAATGTCCTCACAAAAATGTGAAATTCTTATTAAATGAAAAGAAAATAATGAGTTTCATTGCAGGAGAAGATTGGCACATTTCGAGTGCTCCTTACTATTCTTGTTGTTTGTCGTACAAATTGGAGGAGCAAAAACCAGCTCGTACTTGTCAGTGAATTATTGTCAGACAGAATATTCTGAATTTCTGGGTCCTGCATTGCCTTTGCCTGCAAAGAAGTTTTAAAACCTCATCTCATAGAACGCTTGAAAGAAGAGATAAACAAAGACAAAAATAGAGCACCAACCTGCTTTTCCTTCAGTTCATCTGGACTAATCTCACACCCTGTTAGTCTTGTTAATCTGTTCAATGCATCTGAAAAATAGGTTTGGAAGAAAAAGTCAGTTCCAGCTATCAGCATGATTTCATGATACAGCTTCTTAGTAGGGACAGTTTTGATTTCAGAACCTTCGTCTAAGCATTGGTGAGAAACAAATCTGCCTTTCTGAATACATCATCAGCTAATGTACATACCTGTGCACCTTCAATGATTACACAGGAAGAAACAGGAACTTATACAACCACTAAAGTCGGTCATTGCCACCTGATAGAGCCTAGTCCAACCCATTACTTCCTGACTTTGCTGTTAAATTTGGTTAACATTACTTGCTAGTCACGGGCAGAAGGCGATTTCATTCCCTTGGACGTGTCTCACGGCATGTCTCAGCAATTTTCTCATGGCATGTCTCACTACTAAAATGATCACATACAAGTAGAGTGGGTATAATGCATATCCACTAAAAATCTAAATGTCATCAGCCCATCGAACCAATAAGCGACAAAATGTTACATAACCATAATCTATATAAGTTGCAAGAACCAATATGCCTATGCTTATAGATAATAGTAAATAAATTCTGATGTTGATTTTAAAATCAAATACATATTTAATTCATAAACCTGATAAAGTCAATTAGACATCCAAGCTTTTGAACTTAATAATGGATACCAATGGTTTGACACATCTAGTCCTTGCACTCTGTGGTAAAAGCTTCTGCTGATATGATGGCTGACCATCAATTGCCAGTCGTAAAGCACAAAAGAAGTCATGGTTATTGCCATCATCCAGAATTGGTAGTCCCTGGAAATAAGAAAAATGAAGTCAGGAACCCTGGAGGCCTGGACTCAAATACATACGGAGAGAGAGGGAGAGATAATAAAATTCAGAATAAGACCCTGGACTCAAATATACCCTGGACTCAAATATCTGCACAGCAACATAGAAGCGTGACTCCCTAGATCCAGTCCCAACATTCAGCCTGTCTGAAAACAGGGGAGGTGGTATCCATGCAGAAACATGGCCCTCATGCTGTAATAGCTCGATTGTTTCTAAATCTTGCTCAAACTTCTTTAGATAAATATCACACCCAAGTTTATTCTCTACACCACCTGCACAGCACCCAAGCACACCCACCTGATGCACCACACAACACAGCCCACCCAGCACAGCCCCCCAGCACATTCCACCTGCTGCCCACCTACTGCACCACCCACCTCAGCCCACCCAGCACACCCACCTGCACAGCCCACCTGCTGTCCATTGTTTATGCACACCTGCACAGCCCACCTGCACATCCCACCCAGCACAGCCCCCCAGCACATCCCACCTGCTGCACCACCTGCACAGCCCCCCTGCACACCCACCTGCTGCCCACCTACTGCACCACCCAACACATCCCACCCTGCACACCAGCCGGCACACCCACCTGCACAGCAAACCTTTTGTCCATTGTTTATGCACACCCACCTGCACACCCACCTGCTGCCCCCCTGCACAGCCCACCCAGCACAGCCCCCCAGCACACCCACCTGCACACCCACATGCTGCACCACCTGCACTGCCCCCCCAGCACACCCACCTGCACTTCCACCTGCTACACCACCTGCACATCCCCCCTGCACACCCACCTGATGCCCCCCAGCATACCCACCTGATGCCCACCTGCTGCACCACCCAACACATCCCACCCTGCACAGCCACCTGCACACCCACCTGCACAGCACACCTGCTGTCCATTGTTTATGCACACCTGCACACCCACCTGCTGCACACACCCTGCACCACCACCTGCACTCACCCTGCACCACCCACCTGCACTCACCCTGCACCACCCACCTGCACTCACCTCTACACTAGCTGCACACACCCTGCACTAACCACACATCTGCCCACCACTCTGCCATGTATGAGACTGTCTGCCATGATAGCCCACCTGCTGCACACACCCACTCTGCACAGCCCAAACAGAAGTGCATGTTCAGATGAATAAAATTGGAAGACATCTGCAATTAAGATACTGAGACAATTAGCAAAACATAACAGGAAAATAGCTGTTCAGATTAAAAAAATTGGGAGACATTTTTGTAAATCAGAAAATTCATACCTTTCTCTATTGGCTTGGTTTTGATGAAGATGAAGTTTGGCTTCCTGACTGAAGGAACCATGTGAAAAAGGACAAGAATACAATACAAAACAATAAGAAATCAATGATAAATAACATAAAATGTCTCAAAGGCACCACCATCCTCCCTCCTCCTTTATCTGGGCTTGGGACCAGCAGTTGAAACCAATATCAAACCAATGATATTGATTATCACCAGGCGGAGTTAAAAATGGGTTAATACATGATTGAACCTGAATATTCAAACAAGCAAGCATTCCAAATTAGTATTTCGAAAATATAAAACATGCAAACGTGTCCAAATGAACAAGGTATTAAGTTCTTACATCCATATCAAGCAAAATGCACTCAAAACATAAACTAGCAAATAAGTGCAAGTCCTTTAACATAATAAGTCAATAAACATATAAAAAAAAACAAGTTAAGAGATTTCCATCCTTGACTCTAGCCAAATCACAGGCCCTCCTGCACTAAAACCATCTAAATACCTTATTCCATCTTGGGGGCCGTCGTAAACAAGAGCATCACCAACTAAGACTTCCTCAATGTAGACTTTTTTTTCACCTGTGAGAACTTTTCTGCCATGGCAAATTCCAGCTGTCTCTGTCATAACATAACCCTTAGCAACCGCAAGACCATTCCTATCTAGTAAGGTCACTTTCGGTGGAGAACCAAGCGTCCCAGGATCAGGAATCACAGAGTCAAACATGTCCTTTAAGCATCGTTGAGTCTGACGGGAAACTGAATTGGAACCAACTTCAGTTTCGGGTGGTGTTGTCCCGCATACGGCTTTACCACTCGACATTCCATCTTTTTTTATGAGCTTAAGTACATCCTGACACATTGGAGATAAAATTTAGTTATATATAAATGTTATTAAATGCAAGGAGGCACAAGTTTAACTCACCGTTAACACACCCATGACATTACTTATAGAGGACTTCATCTCATTCAATTCCCCTTTTAACTCAGAATTGGATGAAGAGCTTGCTTGTTGCAGTAACGCCTTTGAAATAGCTGTACGTTGCAATTGGTTCTTAGACTTGGTCGAGCTGATTCCACGAGTTCTACTGCTTTTATCGGGCCCAAAGACTTCAGTCAATTCATCATTATCCAAGTCTGCTTCAAATACATTACAATCACCGTTCGAGCTTGCCTCTTTTCTCCTTTTTTGAGCAGCCTCAACTTGTTCCTATATTATCAACCAATGATATGAGTAGTAATATAAATTAAATTAATTAATCTTCTTTTTTAGAACTTACGTAATGAATTCGAGCACTCTCCAATATAGTCCCATCACGGCGCTCATGTCCTTTTTTCCAACAATCTACCCGTCCATGTTTTCTGCTAGGATCTTCTTTATCCTACAAAAACAATTTTTAGTAGTTGTTGGGATAAAGAGAATAGAATTTAAACATGCAAGAATATGCACCTACCATTTTATCCAACATATGGGCGTATGTGCTCCGCCCATTAGTATGCCGATATTTATTCTTTCTCGCATTCTCTGCATTCTTTGCATTTCTAACTTTCACTTCATCAGTACTCTCATTTCTAACAAACATTGCCCAATGATTTGGATCTTTACCCAATGGGCATGCTGCAATAGCTTCTTCCACACCCCCGCACTTTCTCAAAATCTCTTTCCGTAAGGCATACTTTGCTGATCTGAACTTTTGAGGAAAGTCCTTTTCTACTGCTTGGCGTGCCGCTGATTGGGGAACATTAGGCTCAAATTCTTGCTACATACAACAAGTAAAAAAGATTAGATCTTCAGGAAAAAAGATTAGTCGTAAGCAAATGTCGGATATGTGTATCCAAAACATCAAATGCACATGTAAACCTTACCATTAATTCATTCCAAACATCATTTTTAAAGCTTCCATCTATTTTCCTCCAGTCCTTGTAATGAATTGGAATACGAGCTCGAACGTAATAACCAACACGAGAATTCCATTTGGCATGGTTAGGACCCACGGCAATGCCGTCCACATTGAACTCTATAGGTAACTTACTAATGGTTCCTGTTGAGGCTCCCGAAGTTGAATTATGAGATGGAAGTGGCGCTGAACTTGAAGGTTGGGAAGCAATAAGGCGTGATTGACCTGATGCCATTGTAAAATAGCCTAGTATTTGACAAAGGATTGTTAGTATAAACTATTACATGAGAAACTTATAACTAAAGCAAACTGAAAAGGAATATTTATATGTAAATGTAGAAAATGAGAAGTTTTGCATGTAAAAGTACGTCTCACCAATTATTAAAAGTGTGCAACTATTACAATCAGGTTAGACTTTGCATCAACGACTCCAAACTAGGTTGGTCGTCGAGAATAGATTGGAAGACAGTTGGTGCTTCTAGATCATCCACTTCACTTGTCAATCGCCTAGGCGAATGTATGACTACCCACCAATTAGGATTTCTCAAATCCTTCGAGTAAAATACTTGACTAGCCTCAGATGCAAGAATCACCGGCTCATCAAAAGAATTATTGATACTCTTCAGCCTATTGAGATTAACCATCACCAAATTAGAATCTGGACAAAGTTTACAACCATTGGTCTTGTCCTCCACCCTCACCCAATTGCAGTAAAACACAACATGACGAAAGGTTGTATAGTCCAACTCTATTATCTCTTCAATAACCCCATACCAATTGGTTGATGCATTAATGGGATTCTTGTCCTTCCTACTTGATGTAAATGCAGTGATTGCATTCATACAAACACCACTGTCTTGTGTGGCAACTGTTTCGTCATGCGACCTAGTAGAGAACACAAAACCATTAACACGGTACTTTTTATATGTTTTGGCTTTGAATAATGGTCCCACAACAAATCGCCATAAGTCACAGTCCGTGTCTTTTGCAGCCAACAACTGTGAAATGACAAAAACCACCATTTAGAAAGATATCACCAACTAGATTTAAATTCATATTAAGCATAATATATATAACAATACCTTGTCATATAACCAGGCAATGAACTCAGTCTGTATCTCCACTTCTGTCTTTGGTATTCCCTTTCTTTTACCACGAGTAGTTTCTTGCATGGCACGATACTCACTGCAAATTGTTCATACAGTTTGACACAAGTATTTACAACTTTCTAGAGTAGTAAGTTTTTAAGCCAAATGTGTCAAGAAATAAAACCTGTAGTGTTCATCAAGCTTCTCAACGTCTAGTCGAAAAAGGACCCATCTACGTATTTGTATCCATTGTTCCTTGCCTAGGGTCACAATTTTACCCTCAAGTATTGGCCCCTCATCACTATACTCGCCATCTTCATCTAGAAATGCCTCACGGGTAGCTTTGTGGTTTCCATCTCGTGAATTTGGCATGTACTCCATAGCATACCTAACGGATTCAGAAACAATATAGGACTCTGCAATGGAGCCTTCGACATATCGTTTATTGCTAGGAATATTTTTGCACTCCTTCATTGCCCTATTAAATAAAAAAATAAAAAAATGGACTTCGTTGTTTCGTCATAGTTGCAGCTAAAAATCAAATAAAAAATAAAGGAAATTATACATACCGTTCAAACGGAAACATCCATCTGGGATAAACAGGTCCACAAATTAACCCTTCATCAGCCAAATGAACCATGAGGTGGATGCTGATATCAAAAAAAGATGTTGGAAAATATTTTTCCAACACACACAATGCCTCTGCAACCATGTATTTTGCAGCCTGAATTTCATGTCTGATGACGACTTTCGAACAAAGGAGGTTAAAGAATAAGCTAATCTGGTGAATAGCTCTTCGCAAGTCACGGTGTTTTGGATAAGCGTGTTGAAGCAAAACCGGGAGCAAATAACACATAATCACATGATAGTCATGTGATTTCATTGTAAGCAAACCAGGAGGACTCAAAGTGACAATGTTTTTTAGGTTCGAGGAAAACCCTGAAGGAAGCTTCAAGTCTTTCAAAATTTTGCAGAACTCTAACTTCTCATCTTTATTCAAGACAAATGGGGCCTTTGGTTTTACAGATCTCCCAGTAATTGGGTCTGTTTGCATCCACTGGCCACTATGAATCCCCATTTTCCTTAAATCCTCTCGCGCCTGTACTGTATTCTTTGTTCCTTTCTTGTCCAAAATTGCATTTAATAGGTGTTCTGCGACATTCTTTTCAGTGTGCATCACATCAATAACATGTCGAATTGTATGTTTCGGCCAGTATTTCAAATCGAAAAGAATAGACCTTTTATACCATGCCTCAGTAACTTCATCATCTTCATCATCTTCATCATCTCCATTATCAACCACATCCACATTATCAGTACTCCGTTTGGTACCTTTTAAGACTTTACCAGGTACATAGTGGACACGGCTTAGCTTTTTTCTCAATCACTTCTCCCTTTAACCTTGTTGGAGGGGGTTTTAACTCCTTTGTCTTCAGCCCTAAGTATTTGCCTTGCCTAAACGGGTGATCAGATTTAAGAAACATGCGGTAATTTGTGTAGACGATCTTCCTCGCATTCCCAAGGTGCATAGACGGAGTTTCATCACCACAAATAGGACAAGCTTTGTAACCATGTGTTACGCAGCCTGATAAGTTGCCATATGCCGGAAAATCATGAATGCCCCACACCAACATTGCCCTTAAGGTAAAATGCTCTCTTTTGTGCATGTCATAAGCTGCAACCCCTTCTTCCCATAACTGTTGTAACTCCTCAACTAGCGGTTGAAGGAATACATCGATGTTTTGACTCGGCGCTTTCGGCCCAGGTATTAACAATGACATCATATGGAACTCAGATTTCATGCACAAAGACGGTGGGAGATTAAAAGGCACCAAGTAAACAGGCCAACAACTGTAACCAGTGGATTGAACTCCACGTGGATTGAATCCATCAGTTGCAATTCCAAGCCAGACATTACGCCCTTCCTTAGCAAAATCTAGCCAATCATCTTTACATGTCTTCCACTGAAGCGAATCAATTGGATGCCGCATATAATTCCAAGAAGGTGTAGCTCTATCATGCCATGTCATTTCACGCGCTATCCATGGTATTGTGTACAGCCTTTTGAGTCTTGGGATCAATGGAAAATGTCTCAATACTTTTCTCGCCTCTTTTGTTTCTTTCTTCCCCATTTTCCCCTCCTTCACTTTGTATCTAGGTGTTTGACATTGACTACACACCGTTAAATCAGCTTTGGTCTTCCAATACAACATACAGTTATTTTCACAGGCATCTATACACTCAGCTTTCATTCCCAGATCTTTTAACATTGCCTTCATTACAGGATACTTAGAAGGCAAAGTGTTTCCGTCTGGCAACCATGCTTTTAACAGAGACAAAAGTGCAGTCACACTATTTCCCGACCATTTATACTGCTTCTTCAAGTTATGAAGGTCTACAATTGCAGAAAGAGTTGTTACAGGAGCCTCACATGAAGGATATAATTTTTCTTCTGCTTTTTTCTTATATTCATGGTACCTTTTACCCAAATCAGGCTCTAGAACAATAGGGTGTTCAACATCTTCAGCCTGACTTCCATCACCTTCATTCAAATCATCTGCTAACTCTTCATGCACGCCATAAGCAACATCAACAAAATTCTCCATCCCTAGTCCTTCTGCCTCACTATTTTCCTTTTCAACTTGGTTTACCATTCGATCCTTATATGGGTTCTCGCCATGTAAAGCCCATACACGATATGTTGATTCTATACCGTATAGAATCAAATATTTTCTAACTATATCATATGCAAACCTTTTACCATTTCGGCATTTTTTACAAGGGCAAGGACACGTGGTCGATGTTTGGTCTCTGCCACTAGCAAATAGAATAAAATCCGAAACCCCCTGCCTGTACACACTCCCAAGTCTATCTGTTTCATTCATCCATTCTTTTAGAATCGGCTGAGACATTCTGTAGGTAACACATCAAGTAAACACAAATAAGTAATTGTAACAGTCAATGTCTTTAAAAAGTTTCCTTTAAAATGAATCAAGATAAAACATATTGACAGAAAAAGTAGAATTCCCGATGAGAGGAAGCACAAAAGTAAAATATTCCATGTAGGAATTTGCATAACTTCTGGAACATCCTGTTTTAAGGCCACAAAAAAAGGTCCTAATCCACAAACTAGGAGGACTCATTGTGAGACCAACTCTTGGATTAATTCAGTCCCTATAAGTAACCAATTTGTATGGCAATTTTAAGTTTATTATACTAGTAGTAATAGTCCAAACTACATCACATCACACAACCTATAAAAAAAGTCTTAAAACATCAAAACCACATAAAGACACCCGAACAGTAACCACTTATAACAAGGAATCATAGCTTACTAATGTTTTATGGAGTAGAGCGAACAGAGTGCATAACCAGCAACTTTCCAAGAAACCGCATTTTCCAATTCCGTTTCTCATAACTGTAATAGATAGGGTAGATGGCTAGGGCTTCATCTCTTACCACAACTTCCATTCCATTCTCATTCCTCATTCAAATAAAAGTAAAGAAAATTAAAGTGTACAATTGATACAGAACAAAAGTCAATTGGGCCCCGTGGTTCTATATTTATAATGAGATGGGAAGCTACAACATACACAACAAAATCAAAGCAAATTAACCAAACTTCATTATGTAACAAAACATGCAAACCAATAATTAACTGCGGACTATTAGACAATGTAAACTTAAAGTTTCCTTCAAAATATGTTTCATAAAGTCTTAGCTTGTAGTAAGTAACATAGATCATAAATATAAATGTCACAAAAAGCCACAAAAAGCTTTCATAAATCATTACTAATCATTACTTTGGAAAGCCACGAAGTAAATAACCATGGCTAATCTAATAATAATATAAATGTCAAGCACAAACATAGACCAACAAAAGCTTTCATAAATCATTACATTTCTACATCCAAATAATAGTAGACTCATGTCAAGATCCAAAGTATAGACTCATGGTCACATCCCTTGCACAAACCTAGGGCAACAAAAGCTTTCATAAATCATTACATTTCTCTGACTTGATGTTGTCTGGGAGTTATTCTGATGGACAGGGCTTATTTTTTAGGGTTTAGGATTCAACCTCTTAAGTCTATTCTATGTATAGCGTTTTTCATCTTTTTCTAAGGAATGACCAGCATTGAGCATTAGCTTGCTTGAGGTCTTTAAATAAGAGGTCTACTCCTTAACACGGTTTTATTATTATTACTTTTTGAAGGGAAGGTTATGGTGATGCTGAAGGGCTATTTCTCTAGTTCTATGTTTCTGAAACAATGGATCTAGCTGCTTAGTTTTAACTTACTGTATCTTTCTTATGCCTCTATATTGAGGTGTAGGCATTTCACTTTTTTTTTTTTCTGGGGCCATTTGTTTTCAGAATGGGTTTTCTTCTATTCAACTCTGTTTCTCAATGGTGCACAGTAGCAGAGAAGCTGTTGATTCTTCCATTGTATCCCATCAGCTCCCATTTTGAAACCATTATGTTGATAATCAAATCTATAATGCCAAATTGGGTGGATTTTGATGCAAACCAAACCTAGGACTTGTATGTAATCTAAATCTTGGAAATTACAATCTGTCTGAGCGAGGCAGGTGGTGATGTTGTGTTTAGCAGGCTGGTCATAAGGTAAATTACTGGAAACATTTGTGATGAACGGGTCAATTCAAGCATGAAATCAACAACGTCAACTATGACAAAGATGATAAGTATGAGTGTATCATAGAAGATTTAGTGCTCATTTTCCTACCGTGTAATGAATTCCTATGAGTTCATAGTAAGGTGGGTTCTATTGAAGAAGCATTGAAGAGGTGATGAGTAGGGGGTGTACATGGACTGGGTTTGATGAGAATTGGGCAATTTTGGTGATGCATAGAGTTTGGAAGATAAGAGAAGAATGGGATAGAACTTGGACAGTTAACCCACTGCCTTTCTCAGTTTGTCCAACCAAGATAGACTATTAAGTGGGAGCCTTGGAAGCATCTGCTAAGTACCATTTACAGGGCATATTATGTGGCCCATCAATCAAATGACTTGAATCAGTGTGTATTTACTGAATCAAAACAAAGGAACATCTTTCTTTCCAACAGATCATTGCATGGACCAGTGATCCACTTCAATTAGTACAAGAGCAGAGTTGATTTTTGTTCATTCTCAATGTGGCATAAGTGCTCGTTCAGGTTACAATCAATGTACCTCCTAAACACTGCAATTACCGACGTTTTTCAAGAACAGAACATTATTTATGGAAGCTAGAAAACTCATAGATGTCTCATAATACAATAGGAAAAAGGATATATGTTTACTATTTGTTACTTGTAGAAAGAAAGAAATCATCCTCCCCTTTCACCTTCCAAATGAGAGGGTGAAATTACAATTGATCTAAGCTACAAGGGAGGAGCTAGTCAAATCAAGCTTACCTGACATTACGAACAAAATTTTATGTGTAGGACGAAATATTATACGAGAAGAAGAAGAAGGAGAAGCAAAATATTATACGAGAAGAAGAAGAAGGAGAAGCAAGTTGTCCATTTATGGATGGAGCCTAAATGGGGCTGGTACATTTATGGATGAGTGGGACCAACATATAAATCTCTTGAGATTAAATAGAATTTTGATTTACAGATGTGAAATTCATGATCAATTGTGATCATGTACTCCTATCATTTTGTTATATGAAGACCCAAGTGTAGCAGATATAATGTCTTTTGTTAACTGGTGCCCATATGGGAGATTTACATTTTGTGAGCAAGGGAGACTAACATGTGGCCAAATATATATGTACTGTGCACCTTGATGTATATTTGAATTGCATTGTGCATACAGATAATTGTTATGTAAGTGTTCTTGTTGAGAATCCTAGGAAGCTACCAAACAAAGAATTACTGAAATTTTATTTAGGATAGATTAAATTCTCATACAAGAAATTCCAAGATGAATTAAATAGAGAATTATAATTCAGAGAAAATTAGCAATATCCTAAACTCCAGCATTTATAATTCTCCAAGTCGCGGTAACCATGAATTCTTCAAATTCTTGCAACCAAACAAACGCTTAGCTAGAATTAAAATTTCTTTTCTTAAAGTCAATAGTTGACTTAATTTTTATAGTCATTAACAATCAAAATGAATGTACAATCTCACCACATTGCCCTTTCATGAAAAAATACTCTTAACACCAAAGTGCACCAAGATGTCAAAATTCATCTCCATCTTTTACATTTACACCCACAAAGAAAAAAAAAATCAAAAACCCAATATACAACTCATCCAAGAAAAAGATCTAAAACAAAAATCCAGTTGAAAATCAGAGCAATAGAAGCAAATCTTCAGTATTATCTATCAGTCTATACATCTCCAAATCATTGTCAAATAACAAGAACCAAGACCCCCAAAACCCAATGGTAGAAACATCTGTCATAATACTGAAACCCCAAATAAGAAATCAAACAAAATCAACAAGAACAGATAGAAATGCACCTCGAAATGGGTGTAACTGCTGTATAACTGAACAACTTCTGCCCCCAAAGAAGAATGAAGATCAGCCTGAGTACAATAACAGTGGGAATAAGAATCAGAAGTAGAGCTGGTAAGAAATGCACGTGAAATTCGATAGTTGGGTGAGAGAGAGCAGAGGAGCATTAAATCTGGAGAACAATCAAAATGCCTTGTCCACAAGGAAATCAATTTTGGGTGTGGCATTGGCATTTATGTGGTCTTCAGCACCTCTTACAGACCACTGGGACACCCACACCATCTCCCCCAACTTGCGATTGTATCAGGTGCCTCGATGACACTTGTATTTTCCTCAAGTCACTTCTCTCCATCTCTCTCTCTCTCATGGTCCCAAGAAACAGAGAGATTTGTGGTGATGAAACAGAGAGTTGGGGAACGAGGGAGAGAGAGAACATAGAAGAAAGGGAGGATTTTACCTGGAGCAGGGGAGGCGTCCGGCGGCGGAGAAGGAAGATGAAGGCTCTGCTGGGGCTCCTTCGTGAGCTTGACAGTGCTGGCGATGAGAGGAGATGGGTTCTGGTCGTGCGCCTGGGAGAGGTCTGGAGAGGGAGGGAGAGATAGAAAGGGATGAGAGGAGATGGGTTCTGGAGATGAGGTTGGCGATGGCGATGAGAGGAGAGGAGAGGAGATGAGAGGCGGGAAAGAAAGAAATGACTGAGGGAGGGAAATGAGGGAGGGAAATGAGAGAGTGCAGATCGCGGGAGAGAGGAAAAAATGGTGGGAACGAAATTGATTTTCGTGCGCCATTCATCAAAAATAAACACAGTAACGCTTTCTCAAGGCTTTCTTAACGCTTAATGGTGGAACAAAATAATTATTAAATTAAGTAACACTTTAAAACCAATGCTAACGCCCATGAAACGTTAGGAAACTATTTACACTTAAAAACCGTTACTTACCAAAAACCCTGAGCGTTACTAATATCCTATTTTGGTGTAGTGGTAATAAGAGAGTTTTATATCGCATAGCTTCCTAGGGATGGATCCCTCAGGGGCTATCTTGTCCCATAAGTACTTTATCACTCATCCAATCTATCAAAAATTTAAAAAAAGGGTGATTCTATTGGCACCCCCAAAAAGTGGGGTGCGCACCCACCCTCCTTTATGAAGGGGGGGGGGGGGGGGGGGGGGGGGGGGGGAGGCAATAGAATCACCCTTAAAAAAAAGATATGTTTTTTTTTAGAGAAAACATGTAGTGGTTTTCAAGTGTGATATGATGAAATGAAAGAGAGTTTTTGCTCTTTTTTTCACCTCTTTTACATTGGCTTTCGCATGCTCTCTTCGTTTTAATTAATAAACACAACATGAAAAGTCTTTTTTAAGTCCCCTACTCATCTGTGCAATACAAGTTTGCGGTTGGTGTGATAATACTATCATTGAATAGTCCGATTTGGCCCTATGAGCTGCACGATTTTATTTTTAGAGCCCATTAAGCATCAAAAGGCTTCATGCTAAGTCACACGGTGTCCTCCATAGTAGCCCAGTCTCTGGGCAACCTCATAAGCGATGTGGTATCTTACAATCCCCCACCCTCATAGGAGAGCCCCAATTTATGAGCCCTAACAATGAATCCATATGGAAATGTTAGTGAGAATGCACGCATGTAAGGGAAATGGGTTTCATTTAGCATGGATTAATGAAAATGAAAAGAATAGTTATGCATATTGTTTATCTTTGATTAAATGATGAAATGTATCATGCTGTAAAATCCTAGCTTCTTGTATGATGATTTCATGGAAACTGTAAAATGGGTTTTCATTGTGAAAGTTTTTAAATGCCATTAGCAAAAAAAAAAAAAAAAATACTAAGCCTAGTGTGGCAGAGTTTCGATAGCAAAACGACACTAATTTTCTTGTTCAAGTAAATATCAATCAAACCAGGACGTGAATATGTGATAAATTTTATCAGCTTCATCATCCTACCAGACACGAGAAGGTTATAATATTCAGCAATGTATCTATCACATGTTGTGTGCTCTCTTCTATCTCTAGCTATGAAATGAATGGCAAACACTATTGTGACTGAAAAGCTTGCAACTTTCAATTTTCCTGTTCTTTTCAATGATGAGTTTCTAATCTTGCATCTGATGGGCGAAAACCACTTCCATTAGCTGTGGCTTGTGACATGGCATGTGGACAGATCTGGGAAGGCACAGCGACTGCTTGAAAATTGACTTTAGAAGGTGGTAACTTGGCAAGTAAAGCTTCCATGATGTTACTTAAAATTCCTTTATCGTATGGATTCATAGAATTGTTGTAGCGTTGTCTGAAATTCTCATATGCTGTCTGCATCACCCACAAATCACACATAAAGAAAACTTTAGATTTATCACAAGAAGTGAACAACAATAACAACAATAATTGTCCGTCTCATTGGGCCAATAATATTTGTGCCACTATCTCGTAAGCTCAGCTGGCTAAGGACACCGAACCAGAAGCACCCCTTCTGAATTAGAGCTCCCCCTTGTGATAAAAATAAAATAAAGTACAACATTCTGAATCAAGTAATGAAAGATTAGAATGAACGGGGAAAAAATGCCAAACTGGTTTAAGCACTGAACCTGGTTAACTGAAATCAAGTAAGCATTGTAGGTTACGAGCACAGCAAGAAAGCAGATGGCAAACAAACCAAACCACGCTAGAGCAAGGGCTTCTGGGACAGTTCGCAAAGTAGCTAACAGGCCGGTGCCGGCGTCCAACATTTTCTCCTTTATTCGCCGGCATGAGAAAGTAAAGATGTAGATGAAGAACACCAATGCTGAGGAAATGAACATCAAGTAGAACCTGTAATTGAGCTGCATTGCATGTACAAATACTGTTGTCAATCACCTTCATTTAGCTAACTCTATTTAGGAAAGTTGGGCATGTTTGGTAACAAACAATGAATCCATAAATCTGATTATTCTTCACTATCACTGAAACAAGGATTCATAGTTGAGGATCTCACATTGATATTGGTATGTATCAATGCATATAGCTGAGAAAAATAGGATTCGGTGCGCAATTTCACTTAAGTGAGGATTTTCGAATCTTATGGGGTTGGTCAGATCTGAAAATCCTAATAAATGAAGATTTTCCTTCGTCCAAATCCTCATGAATTTACAATTGCCAAACATGGATTTCCCACAAATTTAGGGAAACCACAAATCTTTTTCCTAAAGATTTAGTTGCCAAACGTGACATTTTCCTAGCTTGTCCGAGCTCAGCCCATTCATTTATTCAGGAACAGGTTAGTCAGCAGACTAAGCCCATTTAAATAAATAGGGGTGGATTGGGCGTTTAAGTATATACGCCATAGTCCCGCCCATTTCATAATTTGGCCTAAACATTAGCCCAGATGAGGACTTAAAGCAGAACCCGAAAAATAGCTACTTTGGGGTGGGCTTGGGCCATGGTTAAAGCAATTAAAACCCTATTCTAATTTGGCCCATTTCATAGAGTCCCTTTTCTACATGTAATTGAAATTGTAGAAAATTTAAGGCTAAAGGGTCATTTGAAAACTCTATTCTAATTAATAAAAGAAAATCAGATTAAAGTCTAAAATAGAATATTTAAATTTTTCGCTCTATTTTACAATTTGTGTGTTTGGTAACATTTAAAAAAAAAAAAACTCTTATTTCATGAGGTAATCGGGGGCCCACCTTTAGAGGTGTGGTAACTGTGGTCCACTTTTTATAAATTACAGTAGAACTCACTGTTTACATCATTTTAAAAATTGTATGAGGTTATTCTCATCTAAACAATTGTAAGTTTTGCATTGTAAACCTCCATTTACATTAGCTAAAAAAAAAGTTCTAAAACTAAAGCAACCCCCCCCCCTAGCACTTTTTTTTAGAGGCAAAAGCTCTATTTTGTAAATAAATTCTAAAATTAGAAAATACAATTAGAGGTTTACCAAATACTCTAATATGTAAATAAGCTCTTAATAATAATAAAAAAGTAAGAGTTTATTTTTAGAGTTAGCGAATGCCTCCATAGTGATAAAAAGAGGTGAATATAGAAAACAGACTATCAAAGGAAAATGATTTAGGGGAGATGGATATAAATCCACGTCCATCACCATAGCAATTCAAATCCTAAAAAAAGTCATAGTCCATTCTATGTATCTACCTTACATCAATAGGCGGAACTGCTCCCCCACCAATGAAATCTTTATTTTTTTTAAGATTTATTTATTTATTTATATAGTGGTCCCAAAAGGAGAATTTCTTGGGTCCACCCTTGCTTATATCCTTCACCTCTCACCTCTTTGACCATAAATTCCTGTATATTCAATTCCGTGCTTAATGAATGTGCCCATAATAACATTAGTTATATCCGATGAGCATCATGAACTGTGAAGGATAAGGTGCAGATGAAGAGGACACAACCAATTTCCTTTGTTTTATTATTGTACTAGTTTAAGGGGTGGCTAAACATTTTTAATTGCGGGGAGATCATTCTCCATGAGGCATCTTCACCTTTAATTCTTCGCTTTAAGCCTTCTTTTCTCAGCCATAATGGATAATATGATTTGAACCCACAATCTTAAAGTTGCGATGGTGAGTACCTTCCATTGTGCCAATGGCTCATATCCACTGTTCTCATCTTCCAAAACCAGTATTGCTTAAAATCATATGAAGTTCAATACTCACATATATGACAACAGGCTTGTAATTAAAACTTTTGTGCTTACCAGTCCAATGCACTGACCAATCCATGGGCAGTGATGATCAAATTTCTCAACACAATTGTCACAAACAGCACAATGGCAGCTTCGTGGTGGCCGGAATAACTTGCAAACTCGGCAGTACTTCAACTTAATTTCCACCCCATTAAGAACAACAGTCTTTCTTCTAAATTGATTACTGGGGCCATCTTCCTCTATAGTTGGGTGATCACTTCTGGGGATGATTCCTGGATCTCTTGTGCACAGTATAAACAAGTTAACAAGTACCTGTAAGATAACCAAGTAATTAATTTAGTGATCCTGATATGGGGAAAAAAAAAACCATCTATTCTAAATTTCTTTGGCCTTAATTATTCTCATTTTCTTTCATTTTTCAAGTAGAGAATGATATTTGCCAATTTCCTACTGTGTGTGGAAGCCCTGGAACTCATAGGAATGGGTCTCTTTTGTAGAAACAAAGAAAGGAAAGACTAAGATCAACCTAGGTTGATACAAATTTTCTAGTTCTCCACTTTATTTCTTTCTTTTCAATGAGTCCCACATATGAATCCAACCCTTTCCTACTCTCTACTCCACCATGAAATGATCCTCACATCAATTTTACCCACTTCTTGTAATTGAGTCTTCAAAAAAAAATCATGGTTATGAGATTTTTATACTTTTGAGGCACCAAAAAAGAATGGGTTAGAATAATTTGATGGGGGCAGAATTGCTTGTCCAATCTTAATTTATGATAAGACCTTTCAATCAAACCTTTCATTAATTGGCGTACTTTATAATGGAGCAGAGCACTAAACATATATCAACTTTGGTTGATGCTAATCAGTCCCTCTTATCAACGAGGTAAGAATTGAAGATACAGAAGGAATAGTCAAACTCTTTGGGCTTAATTTTAGAGGGTAAAAGGTATAAGATCCCCTTGAGATTTTCCATTTCTATTTTATTCAAGCTCACACAAGTGTGAAGAGGGAAGCTCTCAAAGTGGGAAGGACAGCCCACACACGCGGGTAGAGTGGCATGTCTAAGGATCAATCCCTGAGCAGCCGGCTAACATGTTGGGTGTCCAACCAACCAACCAACCCCTTTGATCCAAGCACAACTTCTAGGAAACCCTAAGACTTACAGTAGGAATTAGGAAATGGTTCCCTGATGAAAGTTTTCCATGTATACTAACTATTATTTTTACGATGATTATGCATACTAACAATTATTGCTAGAATCACAGAAAATGTGATAATTAGAGCACAGTGCTTTGGTAAATCATCTCCAATGTACACGCAGAAAATCCAGTTTGAAAGAAGTATGGAAATTGTTGTCAAGAGAAATCCTCTTGGATTTGGGCCGCAGACGAGATGCCCTCTGAAGAAAAAAACCTGCAGTAGGAAAATAAGCTATGCTCAAGAATTTTCTTCTGCTTATAAGTAGATAATCAGGTTTAGTGAAGAAGAAGAAAAAAAACTTTCGCGATTATTTATATGATAATTGGCCAGTATGTGAACTTTAACTGAGATTCAGTCTTCAACTACAAAATTATAGATGTGGAGATCAAGTTTATGGTAGCTCAGGATTCCAGCCAAATTAGATGATTATTGCTGGATGTTGCTAAACTTGCTTGCAGTGAGAATTTAATAACTTGTATTACATCATTCTATATGTAGAAAACATTAAGTATTGTTGAATTTGTAACTAAATGAATTTACAACTCAATATTTTTGCATGAAAAGACAGAACATCAGCACCAAAAAGATAATCAAAAGAAACTAAATTGTTAGGCATAGATAAACACATCATTATTGGATGAAACCATTTATCATGGTTTGTTGAATTCTACTTTTCTCTCAAATAGACTCAAAATTATCTTGAATTATTGGGTTATGTCTTGTATTCTGGATTTACCGGAGTGGTCCATTGGGTTAGCTAATAACTGTGTTTAGGGTCAATGGTATTATATTTTGGTCTTTGTACCGGGACTATCTTAGGGACTTACAAAAGCGGAGATTATATATATGATTGTAATCTGTAATCTTAGACTATAAAAAGAGAGTCAACATGCGAAGATCGTTATCTTGCTGTGGACATAGGCAGTCTTGTCGAACCACATAAAATTCTCGTCTCTTTTTATACGTGGCTTGATTGTCGATCGTAGGTATTCGCGTGCGTGAGTTTTCTGACTGCTCTGTAATAGTGGGCAATTCATTCACGCCAACCTGAATGAATAAAATTGTTATAATGTTTTATTGTTTTAGTTGAAAAGGGAGATGAATAAAACAAACAACGAAGGTGACATTTAATCTGCAGCATGGGAGGGAGGCCCATATACCTAATATCACCTACTTGTCTTTTGTTTAATAAGACAAAAGAGGAGGGATGGATTTTTGTGACAGAGCTAATGCACCTGTTGTTTGCAAATTGTCTCATGGTACAAAGAGAGCCAGCCAAAAGAGGAGGGATGGACTTTGTGATGGAGCTAGTGCACATGATGCTTGATTATTGTCTCTTGTCTGCTGGTTCAGATGAGATTCTCCCATGTGTAAAATGGGGAGGTGCACGGCTCAGACACAAGTGATGGAAATGGTCTCTTTCTAAATTATTGATGATACCCTTTTTTTTTTTTTCCTTTTTTTTTTTTTTTTATTAGAGGGTTCCCAATTCTTTGGGCTGAACTAATCCCTCTGGCCCAGAGGGAAGACGGGTAAATTCCCCTGTAGTCCCAGTATGGTAGTGCAGTTTCCAACATACAACCTCCGGAAGTAAACCATGGTCCTAGACCAACTGAACTCCCCTTGGAATTATTAATGATACCATTGAATATGTAGTTTTAACATTTAAAGGAGTTATTTATTTGGACTCATTTACCACTCATTTACATTGTAAATGTTAGGCATAAACATATTGTTGATGGAGAAGGGAGGAGAGGAATGAGGAACACACTAACCACTGTGTATTGAGTTATATTAATTGTTCTATTTAACTGAATTATATTCATATATATATATATAATCCTAAAATAAAAAAGAGTCCTAACCAAAAAAGGAAACACACTAATAAAAGAATATGCCTAATAATATCTAAATACTAGCATGTCCATTTTTCTTCCTCTCTCTCTCTCTCTCTCTCTCTCTCTCTCTCTCTCTCTCTCTCTCTCTCTCTCTCTCTCTCTCTCTCTATATGCTGTTCTTTGTTTAATAGCAATCTCTTTGAAAATGCATTCATTGGTGGATAAACATTGAATAGATAAACCTCAACTTCATCAAAGTCTCTACTCATTTGTTTTCTTGAAACCAGAATACCAGGAAAGGAACTATAGACCCCAAGTTCAGAATAAGAAGACAAAATAAGAATGTCAAAACTTACATTCTTCCCTGGCCAAACTTGATAAACTCTCAGCGGTTGTGGAATTTCAGTTACATCAGATACCCGCTGGCTAGCATCAGGGCATTGCAATGGATTTGGTTTGATCTCATCCGTCTCCACAGTATTTCTATATGAAACTGGTGGAATATTTTGGGTATCCATTTCAAATTCCTCTTCCTGCATTATGCTGGGTCTTTGCATTGTACCCAAATCTGCAAGAAAATGTTGGAACGGAGGAAGTTCCTTGTCTGTTGCATTCATCAGATGAATTTCATGGTTGTAGTGATGGGAAATGGGGATTACTTGGTCTGCTTCCAAATCTTTGTTTGTTGATTCCTGCTGTGTTTTGATGGAATCCATCTGGGGTAGATTAGATTTTCTTGGGGACATTTCTTCCTTGTCCTTTTGTTTTTCAAGGAAGGAGATTTAACCGTCTGGGGTTGCATATTGTCCTTTAACCAACTTCAGAAACTGAATGAAATAACTCTTGTCTATTCTCTCAACTGCTTCTTGGTTCAAATTATCATATGTGAAGAGGGGTCCAGCCTGTGGGCCCACCTGGCAACCTATGGCCTGACTGAGTGTTACCCCTACCAAACTTGACTCTCCTGTGACACAGGTCATTAGGCACAAGTTAGGCCGGGTTGATCATAATTAATATTTTGATTACTTTAAGCATATAGGCCCCATGTCAGTTCTATATTTAGGCAATATATTATGAGGAACAAATCAAGTTCCAAAACATGTTCCATTAGGTCTAAAAATCAGGTCCAGACATAGTCAAAAGCCACAGTATCATCCACCTTGCATGGCTGGTAGGAGACTAATCAAGGATAAATGTCATTCAAGATGGATGTATGCCTGGGGTAGCCCCTCTTTCAAGACCTACATTAAAATTTGAATAAACCAATCCCAACACATGTGAATGACCACATTGATCATGACCATCAACCATCTGCATGGAATCTCACCAATCTGTAGTCAACCATATTAAGGAGAATCTAACTTGCCATGTTGGGCCAATGAACCGGCAGGAACTTGTTCCATAAAATCCATATATATAGGGACTCCTTCACATTCCATGCATAACCTCTCATGATAAAAAAAAAAAAAAAAAAAAAGATGGGCTCTGTCTAACATTTTTGTTTTAGATCGAGAACTAGAAAACTAGAAGAACTATATGAAATGATGAACTTGAGAAGTTGGATATGCTAAGCTTGTATCTTAGAAGTATCAATCAACTATCAAGAACTGATAACGAGTGTCATATCGGTCCAACACGGATACACTAGGCATGTTCAAGTACCCAGGTATCGTAGTTTGTCGCATGCAGGAGCAATTTGTCACATAAAATATCAGACTAACTCTATAGTTATATAAGTCCGGTTCTACATGTGTTCAATTCGACTGTGAATATGGCCTTCGCAAAATCATGGGACCGTTGCAAATCCTCTATAGAATTCCAATGTAGCCAACAATGTGTGGGTGTGTGAGTACTTACCTTACAAAAAAAAAATCATTAGAGGCATCTAAATGTATGATTAACACTACTACATATAACAATAATAGATAAAACTCAGTTCTTAGAAATGTCCCCATCATTTTACTAACCGAACGTTGGGTATGCACACATTTATGTTTTCTTAAAAGAAATGTCTTTGTTTACATTACTTGTACACAATTATGTGACCAGTGCAGAGAAAAATGCACAGGTACCTATGAGTGATGCTACAGAAAAAGAAAAGGGAATTCATGGATTTATGAATAAAGCCAGCAAAGGCTACCTCAAGGATTAACAACAAATTTTGTGTAGCTTGTAGCCAACACGGAATCTCTTCCAATAAAAACAGCTATCCAAGCATATTTCAAAGAATGGAGTCAGAAGTGGCTAGGTGGTCTCCGGCATTGTCTTTGCTTTTGGGGTCTTCTCTACTGATAAAATGGAGAAGGTTCTTCCACCAGCAGTCCTCTATAATTCTACATGTGAATTACATACATTCTTTATATATCACATACATACCCAAGATCCCTACATCCATTGTTCTTCTCAGAAAACTGCACTCCACACAGCATTTTCACCTTCACCACAGCGCTGGTGAACTTCTTTGATCCGTTCAGCAGACTTGCAAATACCACTGCAACTCCAGTCAAATGAGGCAACACAGACGTTGCCTGCCTGAGCCTTCCACTCGCAATCTACATATAGCTCTAGGTGTTACTACTCTTTCCAATCAACATTAATTTTGCAGCATGCACGCACTCGTTGGTACTTGAAACAGGCAATGGCAATGCATCAAGGTGAGCGTTTTAAGTATGATTGGAAAGAATTTTAAGGACACTGGAATACGATCATATAATGACCTGACAGTAGTCTACCTTAAGAAAAACAATATGACTCCAAAACTTTGTGATGTATATCATTCAACTTTGTTATTTTCAAAATAAATAAATAAATCTTGCATTCATTGTTCCATTGAGGGAGCATGAAATATATACTTTGAGAGAAAATGTACCACAAGCTTTGAAATTGATGCATAGGGCAAAAAAATTCATAGGCAAAACAATGATGAAGGAACTTTACCGGGTGGAGTGCCACAGCACAGTCTGCGATCATCAATGTGCAGAATATCTAATCCGATAAACCAAGCTCCCAAGGAAACATCCTCGTTTGCATACTTGTGCAGCACATGCCTGATAGAGAAGTAGCCGTCAAGATATGATTCAAGGAACTAATACTATTATGCAATTATCATCATAAAAATAGCTGCATTCTTGTTGGGAGTTGGGACCAGAACTTCATAGAGATGGGCCCCACCATTTAATGATCAAGGTCATTCACATGATAGGCTCCACTGTGAATGGATATGATGGAGCGAAAATCTCCACATCAGACAACAGCAGTCATCCAATGGGTAGATTATTTTAAACCTTTCCCTTTGCTATATTCATCTTTAATGCTTCCAAGTTCCAACCAACCAACCATTTGCATAATGTCTAGGACACTCCAAAATCAACAGTAGGACCCACCATGACTGACCTGGAATTCAGATTGGTTAATGGGTCCCACCACTATGGAACCCTGTCCCAAACCAAGACTAAATGATACAACTAGTTGGGGCTGAGCTATAAATTTGCACAAGAAAAGAAAGCTTCTGCTGGAAAGATAGCACAACACAACTTACTGATTTATTGATATATATGTAGCCAAATCTTTTGAAATGGCATAAAGTTGACCGGTAGCATGCCGGAAATACTTGTTTCCCTCCTCACCAAATTTCCAATACTCAGGTTCATGGTACCTAACACCCCTGTCCCACAACAAAAATTAAGAATCTGGAATATCACTTCTCAGGCACCCACCAACCAACTCTGTCAACTTACTTTTGAGAAAGGACAGGACCAGACTTCATGCACCCAATATAAACCCTAGGCTTTGAACGATGGCGAACCAATGTTGCTCCAAGTGTTGCTACAATAATTTTAAAAAGATTAAGCCAATGTCAACATGAAAGAACGATGAGAGAACACACATCACGCATGTTGGAAAACCCAATTCATTTTGTTTGGGAGAACTTTAATGCCAAAAATCTACATTGAAAGGGATAACTTCCAGTTTAGAACATATCAGGATGTTCCACACTCAGCATTTCTTTTCAGAAAAGTAACCCTCATTCAGATCTTTATTAAGTATGACAAAATTGACAGGTGGCAAAATTGTTTACCCAAATGCTTTGACAAACCAGTTTAGAGATGAAAGGACGAACACCTATCTCTTATTGAGAAGAGGGAAACAGGGGAGCATCAAATCTTGGCCTTATTGGTGACTCAAAAGTTAGGCCCCACCAATATCCCATGGTTCATTTCTTTACCCGACAAATGATCTTAATGAAAATACTAGGTCACTGAGTTTGAAGGATCCATGGATCATACAGAGCCTTTTAAAGACGAGTTTTAAATCTTCAAAAGTTCCAACAAACTGTACATGTTCCCCAGCCATGAAGGTTAAGTGCTCTTCTGGTGTTGTTGACCACCATATGTTAGCATCATCATCATTTGAATACATCATATACCCTCTCAGGTTGGTTGGGTGCTGTTTTCTCAAAGTATATTCAAATTTTGATTTTGGCAAGCTTTTCATATCCAACTGTCATGCTCACACTGTTTCCAGAATTAAAACCAGCACATGCCAATGATATAAATGAACGTGGAACAGCACACTAGGATGGGTCGCTAAAAACAGGGTACTGGGGAGTCCAATGCCAATGTTTCTCAACCACCGAAGTGACCTTCATTGGGTTCATAATAGATTAGAATCATCAAAAGCGGGCACCAAGTAGGGTTCAACAAAAGCGGCCAACGATCAGGGACCATCGAGGGACTACCCGAAGGCACTTTTCATTAATCCATTCATGTTTTGTAACTAACATATGTTAGCATTGGACAAAAATCAGTTATTGAAGAAGGAGAATGATGACATTAAGGTTAAACACACAATGTGGTCAAGCAAGTTCAAACCAGGAATGTACATGTGCACTCCACTTCATGAAGATCCAAACCATTCAAAAGATGTGCCCATCGATGTTTACCAATGTAACCAAATGATTCACTGCAACAATCACGATTTGATTTGGACATTTTTCCAAAACAATGCAATTGAATCACAAATTAATCACATTTTCTTAATAAAATCAAAATTTCCACAAGATGGGACACTCATAAAATGGATCCAAGCCATCAATTTCAACCCTTGCTCCATGCATACACGCCCCAAATTTCCTCTCATCGGAGTAACATTGACCATTGGATCAGACACAGGAAAAACGTGGCTGAATTGTGTTATTTTCTTTTTCCATTTAGGCCTCCACATAGGCTGGCACAATCAACTTTAAATGGTATGAGCAGTCCTAAATTCTGTTTGTCCAATCCAACAGTAAATGGAACTCAGATTGGCCTGAGATTTTATACATTTATAGAGGAGCAAACTGCACACCTAATAAACAGACTGGATTGCGCATATGTGGATCCCATTGTGCACAGAAAATAAATGTATTAATAATTCTTTATTAATTGGTGCTCTACCACAGTTTTCTTCTATCCAACAATTTCTATTTCTTTCTTTGGAGAAGAGCTTAAGACTGTTGTAAGTAAAAAGAGTAGGCCACAACTTAAATGATTCAGATCACGGGATGGTGGACCCTATTTCAAAGATTTGATTTAACCTTAATTGACCATACCATGTGGTCAACCTGATGTATTCAATCCCCCATTAATAAGTATAGAAATTTTAACCAATTTCTAAAACCTGAAAAAAACTAGGATATTATAGGCCTCTGATGGAAGCCAGCTTTAGTAACAAAGTTTTCAAATAAACCACAGACAGAAAAAAGGTGAATAATGGCAGAAGTTATTTACCTATATTGACATGGACATCATCATCGACCTTGATATAGAAGTCTGCATCCCACATAGAAACAGCAGTGGCGAAATACATCTTTGTCTTTGCTGATAATTCTAGGTATCCTTCAACATGTTCCTACAACAGATTGTAGCCACTATTCTTCAACCAAAACAAAAAAATGGGAAAATGAAGTTGGCACATGCAGGCAGACTATTGACTAAACAAGGATAATATTTACTATAGACACCAAAGAGAAAATTCTTGCACCAAGAGGCATGTATGATTCTATATACTTCTCAGTATATAAAGGGGCCTGTAAGGCCGATAATGGATAATGGAGTTTAATGGTTATAAGTTATAGTTATAACCATTATAATTCAGGCAAGGTTGAAAAACTCTTGACTCGAATTCGACTCATCCAATGCCAAAAATTTGACTCTAATAGAGTCAATGCGGTGACTTGAGAGTCAGTTTTTTTCTAAAAAAATAATTTTGAAATATTTAAAAATGGATCAAATACGTATAAAAATATTAAAAATATATTTTATTTACATGCATCCATCAGAATGAATTCAAATTAATAAATTTATATATGCAAGAAAAATATTATAATAAGAAAACTAAAAGAAAAAAAATCTTGCATGTTGTACAATTTTTTAGTTCAAATATCAAATGTAAAAGATTAAATATAATTTTAAAATTACATTTTGATCATCATTTTTAAAATTATTACTAAATATTTCATTAGAAGAATTTCAGATGGTCTTTTTGGGGATTTTATGTAGCCTTCTCTCCTACTTTTTAAAATTCTACTTTAAACTGTTTCAGTAAAAAAAATGAAAGAATTCTCAAGCAAAAAAAAAAAAGAAAGAAAGAAAGAAAGAGTTCAAAGACTTTCATTAGAACACTATATTTTTTCCTTTATTTCAGTTTTCAACTTGTTCCAGTCATCACACTGGCTATTTGCTAGTGCAACTACCAATCTACTATACTACAATGAAAAGGGCAAAAAGTGTAAACTTTATATAAGGCTAATATAAAAGGCATACCAGCCTCATGAAGTCTCCATGTTTCTTATCCTCAGCTTCGATAGCTTTATCCAGAATACCACCAGATGTAGCACTGGTGATGAAAACTCCACTTCATTAGTTTTGAGTTCCATCAAATTATTACAGAAGATAAAGTGCTAATGGACAATAGAAGTATAATATTAATGTATAAAGATATGTATTTATATATGGGTAGTTCGTCGAATTGAAATTGAATCAGGCTTAGAATCACAATATTATATATAAGGCACACAAGAAAACACCCGGGCATTTTGGAGTTGAAAAAAAACCCATCCTTCGACAAATAAAATGAGGAAAGAAATTAATGAGCAAAGTTGCTTACAGTGTGTTCATATCCTCTTGAGGAAACAAATGAAACAAGTGTCTGTTTTTTCTCTCTTCAAAAAGATAGGATTGATTAACTTTCCAACTTCTTCTCCTTTTAAAAGCAAGATGTTTGGCAATTATTTTGGCATGGCACTACAACCGTTCCATTTAATTTCATCAGCTTGGATTTTTGTAAGTAGCTCCTATTTAGATTCATCTCAATAGGTTTCTTTTGATAGGGTGCCAATTTCATAAGGGCCTTCTACAATTACCAATGGGTCCATTTTATTTGGCCTGCTTAGATTTTTATAAGTGGGCCCCATTTTCAAAAATATCCATTGAGTCATAAAAAAATTTGTAAGTGGGCCCAAAACACATGATTAAAATAAGAAAGCGAAAGAAATGAAATCATATGTTCTATGGTGGGCCTAACTCCTAAATCCATCACCTGGCCACACTTATTTAATTCAAACTACTTAAAATCAAACTTTAAAGCATGAGAGAATCAAACATGATTAAAATACAAGCAATAAAGAATCAAATGTTTAATTCAAACTACTTTTTTCTCTTCTCATTGATGCACTAGGTTTGTGTCCGTTTTTTAAAACCTTGCTCACGGGAGCATTTCCATATATATATATATATATAATCCAGTGCGCATGTCATGCACTAGGCCTCCATGCACGCCCAGTTGTGGGGCCCACTAGGGGCCCCACCTAGGGACGGGACCGGGGGGATCAAAAGATTCCACCCCCCACACACCATAGTTGTCAATTCCGTTTCGGTTTGACCCAATCGTGGAACGTTTCGGCATTTCGGTCAATTCCGGTATTCCTTTCCGGAAAAGATGCGATTGAAAAATGAAAAAACAAATATAAAAAGAATACCTAAAACTGAAAAAAATAGTTGAATGCTAAAATAATACTAAAAATGCATACTTACATCACTTAAATTAAACTACAATCTACAATTGACCATTTTCTAGTTTCCACTACACGTGAATGGAAGTATGAAATCTTGGCCAAAATGGGGAGGAATTGGTTAGGAATTGGAGCCTGAATTGGGGCCGGAATGGAACAGAATCGGGACCGGAAACTTTTAGGGGGGCATTCCGTTTCGCCCAAGGCTAATTCCAGAATGTTCCAGCCAATTTCGACCGGAATGGAACGGAATTGACAACCATGCCACACACACACCCCCAAAAAAAAAAGGCCTATGATGCACAGATACTTCAAAATGGGCAACATAGCATGTCATATAATATTCGTTACTTCATTTTTTTATGTGTAAAAATCTTTGTCCCTGCCATGTCCAAGGCGCGTCCCCCTCGTATCCATGTCGTATCTGGGCATCGTAGCCCCTAGCTGCCTGTGTATGGTGACCCAGGCTCAAATGATCACGTGGGGCCCTTTTCACTCTTCCAATCGAATGCACAGTTGGTCCAATGTTCTAGTCCATTTGGTTGAGTGCCAAACCCTTGGGACCAGTGAAATTCAAGAGGATCCCTATGTGTAGTCCGCTTGGATGGGCCAACAGTGTGCCCCGGATAACCGGTGAGATATATATATATGGAGGAAGCCTCCATTGAGCACCTAAGGGCCCACCTTATGATCCATCCAAGTCAACCATAAAACAAGGACCCCTTGTGATAGTCACTGATCCTAGATTTAGCACCCATCTGAATGAATTAGTTCGTTAGATCGACTACATAGTCATTTTGAAAAGTGAAAACTTATCGGCCATTGATCAAATGTTTAGGATAAAGACTTAAGCGTCCGTCACCATACATAGCCATCCCCGAGTGGGGCCCAAGGCGGGCTCCACAAGAACTAGTGCTCACCTTATTGTGAACACCAATGCTCAGCAGATGGAGCCCCTATATATATAAAGGGATTTATTGAGGTCATATGCCTCGCACAACCAAATATACAAGGTAAGCCTTTGTGGGTAGCGGAAGAGTTATGGTCCCTTGGATTTAATGTCTTGATCCAATGCCTATGACATGTTATTACCAATCATCTTCCATAAGCTTTTGCTAGTGATTAGACGTAACTTACTCTTTTAGCTCTAAAATTTATGAACTTAACAACGAAAAATAAAGTGAGCCAAGAAAGAATGGACACGGTCATGACAAAAATGTAAAATGAATTCTATGCACTTATCTAGAAAGTTCCAAGATATTACTCTTTAAAGAAAAACAAAAAAAAAAATGAGAAAGTTCCAAGAAATTATCACAACAAAAAAAAAATAGTATTCAAAATAAGTAAATTGAAATACAACATAATGATGCGTTCTCATGAGTAAATTAAATGCCTACCTGTGACCAATGACAAACCGAATTATGATTCCCTTCTCTTCCTCCAGTCTCTTTCGTTTCTCACCTGCATTCAGATTTATTGAAAAGGAACCAATTTCTATTAAATTAGTTTTAAAAAAAAAAAGAATATGAATTGGTATAAGCAGAACAAGTGAAGTTACAAAAAACACAAAGAACAAAAAATCAGATTATGAACCTTGTGGCAGCCAAGTAGCACGAACTGAATCTCTACGCTTTCGGCTACTAAAAGCAGTATTAATTCCTACAACCATCAAATATTTCCTCCCTTCAATTGAGTCGGTAACTTCTAGGTCTTGTGATATAGGTGAACCATTGAGTATGGATTCTTGCACAGCTCTTGCAGCTGCTAATTCCATCTCTAAGTTTGAGATGGTCTTATCCAGTGTTCTGCAGTCCAAAAGAAATTTTAAAAAATAATAAATAATCGTATTTCAATGAAAGTATAGATAAAACAGATACTATCTTAACTTACTGTATAGCACCATGAGTCTTTGAAACTTCCCCTAGTATGTCCTTAGGTTTCGCTTTACTTCCCTCTGATGGATACAAAATACACCAACCCATCAAAAAGAATCATCATTGAGGCATATTAGTACAACCATGCAAACTGTCTTCAAGAAATGAGAAAGACATTAAATAAATAAAAATGAAACTCAACAAAGTTAATGCACAGGAATCAGTGTGATCCATAATTCATGGATATGCGGCATATCCAAATACATGCATCATCATTGATGCACACAGTTCAGTGATCCTCAACCACGAATTTAAAGGATACACTATTGATAAACCAGCACTAAAACTAAGCCAGATTGAATAGGACCAACCATCTGACTACTGGCCATCAACTAAACGGTAAAGAAAGAGATATAGCAATGCCTTCTATTCCCATAAAATGAAAAATGAAAGGCTACTTTTCCACCTCAATTTTTTAGTTTTTGGAAGCAGATCAACAGTCTAAATATTGAGAAAAAGGAAAACACATTTTTCAACATTTAGTTGTAGTGCTTATGTAAAACCAAGGGAAAATGCTGGATACAGTAAGAAATATACGAACATGAGAGGGGAAACGAGTTCCCCAGCAATCATGCCCCTGACTACCTAATTGGCTCCTAATTTACAAATTTAAGAACCAATGAGGGGTCATTTATTTGCACTTACTTATATATGTAAATGTTATATATGTGCAACGGTTTTGCATGAACACGTTTGTTTTCACTCATCTACACATCACATGTATAAATTTTGGTATGAAAATGGTGTGCAAATGGGGCCATTTTCACACCTCTCCAGGTGTGAAACCATTACACACGTCACACCTCAACAGGCGGTGTAATTACCGCCTGCAATGGGTTGTAGACTTGCAGGATCAAAACCCATCATCAACCACCATTTTTTTTTAGTTCGATGTGAAAAACTGAAATTGGAGCTGTTCAAAGTTTTTATTCAACTGATAACCCACAAGACATTTTTTGAGATCTTAAATCTTAATTGAATATGAGAAATATGTCAAAATGCCCAAGAAAAAGAACCCAACCTATAGATCAGCACTTTCGTCCGTTCAATATTCTCTTATAAATGATAAAACTCAATTTCATATCTTCGTCCGTTCAATATTCTCTTATAAATGATAAAACTCAATTTCATATCTTAGACCTCGTGGATTTTGAGAAAAAATGAGAAAATCCCACAAAAAAAACTAGATCCCATATCATTGTACTCGTGAAAATGGTGTTTCCAAACAAACATGGTAATATGTTCACATGTGTAAATCCCATTTTCATATCCCATCTGCAAAAGATGAATGACCTCTAAGTTACATATAGAACCATGGGCCAAAGATTGTAAAACATGCCGCCAATTTCATCGTCTATTGCTGATTTCAAGGACACAAGCACAACAGGAAATGTTGTCTCGGCATATTCTCCAGTTTTTTGAATGCTGACGCATCTGTTTAAACATTATAGGAAGTTGAACTAAAGAAAGAATAAGAAAATAAATAACAGTACTTACAGGTTTTAGGTCACAACTCTCTGAAACTAGCTTTAACATTTCTCCTTCAATCTCATGTACCCTGCTTATCTCTTTAGCTTCAGGTATAGTCCACATTCTGTAACCAAAACATACAATGAGTATCGCATACAAATTTAAACCGTGATTTATTCATCAGAAGGAGAAACAACACAAGAAAAAAGGAGAAATGGAAGTACTGAAGATATGCCATTGGTTATCAGAAGAGAATGTCTTCTGCAGATGCTAATTCCAAAAATAAGATACGCCAGGGATCATATTAATCTGTTAGTGGGGCTTAACTTTGACCTTTTCACTTTCATTCAAACAGAAAGACTGTAAACCTGAGTTCTGTAGAGAGATAATTTCATGTTTTTGTCTTTTGCAGTATATTTCTCATGATCCAGACCATTTTCTCATGGGATGTAGAATAACTTAACTTTGTAGTATAGAGTGTTAATCGCATAAACAACAACAACCACCTTTTCCACAAAACTTCCTTTTACTTTCTCTCCCACTCCTTCACTTTGATCCTTCTCATTCCTTCACTGTTATTCTTCCATAAGTTACCATAATCACAGCTCCGTAGCACATCCTGATTATGGAGAAGAGTTTGTCAGCCAAGTTTAGGGCTGCATCAGCGGCCATAATTCTGATGTCAGTGTCTATACAGATCAGCTTTGATGGTTTGAAGCAAGACCTACCTTATCATATTAACTTCTGTGTGTGGTTATCATTTGCGGTTTTTATTGGTTACTTTTTATCTTCAGTTCCAAAGATCCCTGTTTCTCAACCATTCATTCTTACTCTAAATCTAAGACCTTCAATTCAGAGACTTCTTTTCCAGAATGGCAACCAGCTATCGCTGATGAATTAACTACTCTTTAAAAACTCACACATGGGACCTAGTATCTCTTCTATCAGATAGAGCCTATTGGATGCAAATGGATCTATCTTATAAAGACTCAGGCTCTCTTAACTTATGTAAAGCCTGTTCGGTTGCAAAAGGTTATGCTCAAGAATAAGACATAGACTGTGAGGAAACTTTTACTTCTCTCACAAAAAAAAGATATCTGTTCAACTCTTTATTGTAGTCTCCATTATCAAGCATTGTTAAACCATTCCTCTTCAAAAACTCGGGTTCTCTTAATTTTATATGTTGATAATATGTTGATTATTGATGATGATCTGGATCTACTTCAGGCCACACGATACTAGTTCCGTCATAAACCTGAGATGAAAGCCCTGGTCACCATCAATACTTCTTGCCGTTCTTGGGTCTTGAAGTATCTGACTCTCCCAGAGGATATGTCCTATTCCTCTTCAAAAACTCGGGTTCTCTTAATTTTATATGTTGATAATATATTGATTATTGATGATGATCTGGATCTACTTCGGGCCACACGATACTAGTTCCATTATAAACCTGAGATGAAAGCCCTGGTCACCATCAATACTTCTTGGGTCTTGAAGTATCTGACTCTCCCAGAGGATATGTCATATATCAGCTCAGATATACCGAGGACAACATTCAACAAGCTGTTTTGAGCTTTGACTGATTCAATGTTTTGTTGATATTCCAATTTAACTCAACATTAACCTCAAACACACAAAAGGCAAACTTCTAGCAGATCCTAGTATATGAACAACTTGTAGATAACCTGGTTTATCTGTATATTACAAGACCAGATATCACATATGTAGTACATTTTGCAGGTTAGTTTGTTTTTTCTGAAAAAAAATTTTAACTACACAGATGTCATTCGTATTAGTCAATACATCCATGGCACTGTTGCATTGGAACTGTTTATATCATCGTCCTCTTGGCTAGAAATTCAATCCTATTCAGATTAGACTGGGCAGGTGGTGTACTGATCACCAACCCAGTATAAATATTCCAGAAATCCAATTGGATTCAGCTTATCAATTCTTTGTCTTTGTTTAGTAGTTCGAAGAAAAAGACTTCAAATACATAAGCTTAGAATAACTATATGTTCAAAAAATTTAAAAATAATAAATAAAAAAATAAAAAAAACGTCTCATGTTCCCAGATTTGCATATTTCTAAAGATAGTAACTCATCCAAGAACCTCACCAACATCAATTTTGGAAGTACTCCAAGAGCCTGTTTGTCGCATGCAACTGAAATCCTAGGAATTTTAAGAATCCGTATTTCCACAAGTAGTAAAAAATGAAGAATCAAAGGTGAATGTCCAAAAATGACCAAGCAACCTCCCTTTGATGGAAATTGAATCAAGCAAAGATGAAAAATGAATACTCAGCCATCACCCTAGTAATTCAAATCCTAGCAATGCCAAGGTCCCATCTAAATCCCACCTTGTATCCTTCATAATTCACCTCTTTAATAATCCTTCATTGAGCTCATTTTACCATAAGTTCCTATGTATTCTATTCAAACAAATAGTCCCTAAATGTGAAAAAGAAGAATAGGAGGAGAGTAAATAGAAGGGGCAAAAACTAAAAGGCAAATTAAAGTGAAAATACAAGTTGATTCTGATGGACTGTTTCAAAATCCCAACTCAGTCCCTGTGTCCAAAATCACTGTGGTACCAAAAAAAAAAAACTCTCCCTCAAATCCTACATTCATTCAGATAGAAGGCATAATTTCAATCCAGATCAAGTAAAATAATTACAGCCAAACTAGAAGAATTAAGAAACCACATAACTGAAATTCAATTAGAAAATAGAACCCAATACAACACACATTTCTCAAGAATGAATCAGACCCAATACAAAAGATATTGTCAAAATGGCTCAACCAATCAAGAAATGCACATAACTAAAGACTCAATAGCCAAATCTAGCAGAACCCAATAACAGTGTTTCTTACAAAACCAATCACACCCACCTCAGAAATAAAATGCAGGAATGACCCACATGCAAAAAAAAAAACCATTTATCCTTTTTTTAAAGAACATTTGTACCTGTTAGTGAAGAGCAAACCAACACAGAAGCAGCCAAGGCAAAGGAAAAGGGTCCATTTCTTTGACACTGAGCTCTTTGAATAGACATCTCCTCTGCTCTTCCAAGACATTTTCCTCCCCTCCTCTCACATTCAAGGAAAGAGAAGTGTCTACCATTCTCTCCAATGAAAACCCATTTCAAAAATAGAGTGAATCAATCTTAGAGATAGATATACTAAGAAAGGGAAGATAACCCAGAAAGAGGTTGAGGAAGTGGCTGAAATCTGAGTGCTGGGAAATTAGCTTCCCTGCAAGCTCTAGAAAATTGAGTTAAATGCAGGAGAGAGAGAGCTTGTGAGGAAGATTTAAAAAAAAGGACTAAATTCTCTTTCATTCCGAAGAGAAGTAGTTGGAGACATATCATTACCAACCGCCCCAGTTTTCTAAAGTAAATTACGAAAAGGGCCCAAACAGAAGCACATGACGATGTCGGACATTGAGCCTCCAATTGACAAAAATGCCCCGGGAGGCAGTTTTCGGAATCTGAAGCTGTTTATAGGGATTTTGGAAAGTGCAATTATAACTTGAGTAGAAAATTTTTTTGTTATAATTTGGTGTTTAGTGTTTGTTTCACATTGCAAACTAGGCTAGCAAACGTGACCGTTCCGGGGTGGAACCATGATTCGGATCCTTTTTTAAATAATATATTTGATTTCTATCAAAAATAAATAAATAATATATTTGATTTTGACTCGAAATTTATTTTAATAGTTCTAGGCCGGATTTTATTAGGAGAATTCGGAGCGGGTTCCGGAACCAGGTCCACTTAGAGGACTATGATTTAGTTTTAAAATTGATTCTAATTTCTCTTTATTATTTTTTATTTTTTTCTTAAAATAAGCATACCATTTAAATTTTAGCAGGACATCAAGTCTACTACCTCCAGTATTATACATACAAATATAGAAGAAAAGTTAATTTTGATGTATAGTTTGTAATATCAAAGACTCATATGTTGGGTACATGGGTCAGAACCTACACTGACTTAGAAATGGACCCATTTATCAATTGGAACCTAAGTTGGGCTCTGAACCCAAACCCGTTTATGAATTCGGAACCCAAGATGGGTTCCACGCCCGATTTTTCGCAGGATGAGATTTCCGGGTAATTGGAGAATCGGATATCCGTTTGCAACGCAAATCCACGCACGGTGGAAATTTGTTTTGAAATGAGAAAAAAGGAGCATAAACTAATGAATTTTTTATAAAATAATTAAACTTAGACTCTAATTTTATGGATATAGATATACATAGATCAAAACATGAAAGTTTCGACATACGGTATCATTTTTTCTTTTTCTTTTCTTTTTTTTGACAAAAAAAAAAATGCCCCAATGGGAATATCACATTTTCAGCTACTTGGCGATATCTCGAGCTGTATGTCTTTCTTCTCCACCCTATTCTTACTTCAACCTTTTTTTTAGCATTTTTTGGAAGAACCTGTTTTACATGTGATAGTGGTTGTAAAGATTGTTTCAGCTGGTCCTTCTTGAAAAATGGTGGTTATCTCATGTGATCTGGGGTGAAAGAGCCTGTTGAATGTCTGAAATTCTTAAATCCCTAAGCCTCTTTGGGGTCTCTGACTTCATCAACAGTGGTCCCCTTGGTCTAGTGTTGGGTTGTTACAAATCTTATGCAGGAGAATCCCTAGACTGAGAGTTGGGAAAGCTATAAAAATGACAGGGCTTTGTATTCAACTCATTAGAATAGGGCCATGACGTTGAGATGCTTTCTAAAATGGAATGTATAAGGTGGTTCCCACTTGGATTCTACAAGATTTGAGATTGAGGGGAAAGGAGGACAGGTGATTAGAGTGGAAGATTTCAAAAGAAACGGGGGAAAGTTGGTGACAATAATGCCAATTGGATGAGGATATCGCCAATATGTTATTTTCATCGGAAAAAAAGATGCATGACAGTATGACACCAAAACTGGCCAATGTTTTTATGTTTTACTTCGCTGTGAACGTACATATATAAACATGTGAGCCCATTTAGCACTTTACTATATTATTAAAAGTCAAGTAAAACTTTTATTTTGCAGACAAGGGGTCACATTAATAGTATTTTAATTTAAGATTTTCCTATCTTCTTAAAAAAAAAGTCAAAAGCAATCTCCTTTCTCCACTAACAGTTAAAAAGATTTCATACCAAACAACTAAAAATAAAATATCATCATAATCACGTTATATTTTATTCTCTCTTCATTTGATGCTTTACTACACTTTATTTTACATGTAAAATTACCAAACGGGCCCGGTACATTACTGCAATGTGAGGAATCTGCATTAGAGAGGGAAGTTACTAAACTTTCAATGCAGACCCTTTTTCAGCCATGCCTCTTCACAAAGCTTGATGCAACAATCAGCTCCTAGTAGAACATTTGTGTATATACTTTCCCATGAAAAAAATGTGGAAAGAGGAAAAGATTTTCTATGCTATGGTAAATGCATGTTTGGTGCAACCTATTTTCCACGAGGAAAACCACAAAAAAGAGCTAAATTTTCCGTGATTCATCATAAAAGCCTTTCCTCTTGGGGTGGAGTGGGGTGGGGTATATTTAGGAGAGAGAATCGAATATGTGTGTAGATATGTGTGTATATATATATGTTGATTTACGGGAGATAGACTTCTATATCAAGAAATTATACATTCATGCATACATATATTATATATATATATATAGAGCGAGAGAGAGATTTGGAACTCATGCACCCATGCCCTCAACACTATATCCCAACCAGTTGAGCAAAGTAAAGAGGTACAATGGTTAGATGTGGGTCCAAGTGGGCCCCATGGAGTTTTTTCTTCCAAGTAGAACGGGCCCCACGGAGTTGAAATCCTCTTGGAGCTAGGAGAGAATTTCCTCTTTCCAAATTGCGAGCCTTGCTATGAGGCCTGCCTTAGTTCATGCTAAACACCACAATAGGAAGATTGAAAGGTCTCATCAGGGATTCAGGGTGAGCCAAACATGTGTGAGGCCCTTCACTCTTAATGGGGCCTTCCAATTTTCTTGCCCTAGTGATTGGCAGTAAATCAAGAGTGATCTCAGAGAGGTCTATTTGCAGCCAACTTTACTTCATCAAAATATAGGAATAGTTTGAAACAGAAAGAGATGGTGTGACTATTACTAGATCGTACGTGACCATATATTGCCATGGACGCATGGTCTCAATTGTTGAGGAGACCTTTCAATTTTCCTACTCTAAAAGCATTAATTCATAAGCCACATTTAAGTTTCAATTAGAGGGGAGATTATACGACTCCAACTTTCATTTTATATATAAATAAGTGAATTTCCATTAAGATCCAAGCATCCAACTCAGCTACAAGGAGAACAACATCCTACTGATCATATCCAGGGATTAACGGCATGCCACTTTTCCTCACTCGAGGGCTCTTCACCTCACCCAAGGTCTCCTTGTGTCACCCAAGGGCTCCCTTACCTCAGGACTCGATAGAGTCTCAGCCCTTTAGTTGGGGGAGCTATACAAGAAAACCTTCTTACCATAACAACCAGCCATAATTATAAAAGCTCCACAACCACTGTTTCAAAGTTCAACCACTGTTTCAAAGTTCAGCCAAGATCATGGTAAGTTTCGGCCATGATTAATACTGATTTGTAATGGGTTTAGTCACGAAAAAAAAATGTTTTCAAACTATATTCGCATTCCTTTACTGTTTATATTTGTCATTTTATTTTCTTTTAAAATACCCTAAAAGCAATTAGAAATGAAGATATTTAATTACTAATCTTCCCATTTACTATTTTTTATATTATGTATTATTAAAAATAATTGAAAATTTCATAATATCAGTTAAGAACCATTATATGGGCCTATTAAGGGTCTTGACATTGGCCAATTCAAAACTTGGAATTGTGTCTTAAAACCTGAATCCCAACTATTTAAATTTCATGTAATTATGCCTTTTGTTTTCGTTTATTGTAATTTTAAATTAAACTTATAAACCAAAAGTACTTAAGTTTTTAGTTTCACATTAATCTTCCTCTATGAGTAAATAAAACGTTTAGAAAAATGAGTCATTTCCAAAACTTAAGTTTTTCTGTGCTTTTATGATTTTGAAAACCGTCGATCCTCTTCGATGGTTGGATTCCAAGAGAAATATTCATTCCATTTACATGAATTAAGGGCATGTTTGTGCACACACATCATCGCAATAGAACTAATATATATTTCTGCTTTCATATAGGTCATAGTGCTTAGTGTAACACATCTTGGCCGCAAAAATAGCGTAGTAGTAAATATATCTGTTTTTTTTTTTTTTGGATAAGTTGGAAATGCCGGATTTTATTGGAAGAAGAACGCATCTTTCCTCTTCCACAACTAATAAAGTACTTTTTTTAATACTTAAAGATTGTTTCAAAAACCTCATTTCTGTTACATAATTTTCCTCTAAAACACATAAAATTAAGGGTATAAGAAAAATCAAATATTATACACTTAAGAATGGGGATCCAAACACCATTACCTTTCTTTGCTTTATGCAACTAAAGTATATGACTCCTCACCCATGTGGTAACGAGCGACACATGGCTATCCAGGGTTTGAACCCTGAATATGTTACATTTCTTACATGTAAGACCTTTCTTTCCCACTTGTGTAGGCTTTTGTTTCCACTTGTGTGGGGGCTCTGTTGGAACCAAGGCCCCTGACCATGGTATCAAAAAAAAAAAAAGAAAAATGCAACTAAAGTACACTGCCATGAAATCAATCAAAACAAATGAAAACTCTCATTATTTTCTTAATGTAAGGCTAATTTTGTCACTTCTCTTTTTATTTTATCTTATTATGCTTTTATTCTTTCATTAAAAGCAGATTGTATTCATATCTTGCTTTTATAGATCACTTGGAACTACTTTTACTCATTCAACTACAAAAGGTCTCCACGTACGTGATATGCACGTGAAGCATAACAGGAAGCACATGGGAGTAACATGTTTGAATGTTTGATAGATAAAGGTTACCTAATATTGCAGAAATTTGCCACCATGACGATCACTTGCCGTGACGACCTGACGACCACTAAATACTTAATACACCCCGAATAGGCATAGCCCAAGTCACTTTATAAGGGGAGCATATCCTTATTAACAAAAATACACCCCTTTTGCATCAGTAAGAATGCATACAAATAATATAAAAATACTTAAACAAGAAGCAATAAAGCTACAAGGGATGGAAAGCAACTGTATAGCACTTATTCCTTATGCTTTAAGCATACTAGAGAACTTAAATAATAAATAGAGGTGAAATGAAGGAAGTATGTATGTGTATGTGTATGTGTATGAGTTGTTAAGGCATTTTGTAATGGGTATAGGGTCATGAAATTGCATCCCCCATCTTATTACTTCTATGTGAATGTTATATATATGAGCATTTTATTGTACAGACACACACATAAAAGTTGGAGGGCTAGGGCCAGTTCCATGTGATGTTAGTACTGTCCAAGGACAGCCCTCAAATTTTAGGGCATGCAGAAATTTTGTCCAAATTCGGCCCTAGGGGTTTTCCTTAGATACAGAAACCCTCATTTTAAGAGTTTTTTTTAGGGCCGTGGCCGAGCCCCCTTGTCTCATGGCCAAATTATCCTCCACATATGTAAACGAGCATACCTAATCATGTGCTCAAATCAAGGTGGTACAGCAGGAAGGAATATCATTTTGAGCAGCTCCAATTGTTTATAGTTGGCCCCCTTTTCCTTCACGGCAAGTGGGGTGACCCTCCTGGATCCAGGACTGGTGCAGGTGACACAGGTGTTTTAGTTTGTTTAGATTTTTGTAAAAGTGTCCACATCATACGATGTCAAAAGAATGTGAAGTCGATGCTTTGAGATTGGGTACATTCTTGTGAAGGTATGTTTGAGCGACCTGCAGTTGAGGCTAAAATGTGACATTGGGAAGAAAAGTGCCAGTGAACTACAGGACAGCTTTGGTTGACCCACACGTGACATGACTACCTAACCTCTATATTGTTCTTTGAAAGTGATGTTACGATGGGAAGTAGTGTTAAAAAGAAGAAAGTCACGTATTAAAAGGCCCATTAAAGAAACCAAAAAGACGTAAGATGGCATAAAAGAATATACCACTTGGAAAGAAATCAAACACCAAAGAAATCTCATACAGTGAAAGCTATCAAGTTAGAAGACTTATCCACCCATTCTTAACTAAAGAATTTGGATAACTAGTTGCTGACCTCCCAACATGTTGAAGTTCACTTAAATGGAAATTTCGAAGTTCTAATCTCATTAAGTAAAATTGAAATCTCCAAAGAATGATAGCGAAGATGACACCCACAAACAACATTGGTAGAATCACTTTCCACCTCTAATCTTGACTGAAACATTTTTTTTTTATGTCAACTGAAGTCATAATTGCAATTCTCCACTTGTTATTCTTGATAAGCAAATAATGATCTGAATCATCAAACATATAAAACTGCACATTTTGAAAAATTAATAAGGGTTAGCAATGATAAAATCTCTGGACAATTTAAACAAATATAAATGATGAAAAAAAATTAAAAATGACAACTTATAAACAAATAAAATGAAAGAAATAAACTTCTTCAAATGATCCATTTAATAGATGAATTCAGTTTTTTTTTTTTTTTGTATTTCTGCCAAAACTAACCCAGAGACTATACAAAATGACTAATTTTATTATTATGACCCACCAAACATAACTTGAACTTCCATGTTACATTGACTTTATTATTATGACCCACCAACCTAACCTGAACTTCCACGCTACATCGATAATAGTGTTTACTTTTTCAATCCTACTAATATAGAGGCAAGCATTAGATATTTGGATCGGGGTCCAGACATAATTAAATATAATTGAAGCCTGTAAAAACCGACTCATTGGTAGCCCTACCCAACGCAAAATAGAAATGAAAAGAGCAATACTGACATGAAACCTGTCTGCAAACTGAAGATGACCTTTATCTACATTTACAAAAGAACGGGCAATGGAATATAGACACATAACAATTGTTGCAATGAAAAGGGTGACTCTAGATTTGACAGCTGAATGCCTAAGTCATCATCAAGATAAAGAACCAATTGTTGCAAGCAATGAACTTTAATTTATACTTCATATAGCATAAAATAATTTCAGAATTGATCTAATATAATTCATATTTAAAGCAGATAGCATCAATCATACTATATCATTGAAAAGATAAACACACATTCATTTCAATGTAAAAAAAAAAATTGCACTAACCCTTAATTAATACAAACACAATTCAAATTTAGCTTACAAATTAATACAAACATAAGAAGAATTGATGAAATAATATTTTTTTTGCTATTATTTCAATTTGATTTATAGTGCACGGATCTGGAGTGCGATTCCCTTCGAGGGTGACCAAGTCGCCCTCCAAATCATATTTTTATAGCTTCATACACATATATTAAAGAGGGAAATAGTTTCTCATTGTTAAAAAAAAAAAAAAAAAAATGGAACCGTTTTGTGAGCCCAACTGGATGCACATCAGTTGTGATAAAATTGATGGATAGCGATACATATCGATTAGGAGTAGGCCTCAAAGATGGTCCAATCAAATTTTATATTCCTTGTTAGGAAACCTTAAAGCTGTAATTTATAACCCTAGATCAAATGCATTTTTTGTGATAAAAGTCAAAATGCAGATTAGTCGGATTGAATCCCAATTTGGGGTAAGTAAAAACACATGAATCAAATGTGTATGCGAGGGTTTGATTCAGCAACAACGAACCACATTAAAGCCTACTTTTAAAGTTAACAAATCAACCTCTATATGTGTGTATGTGTTATACAATATAGACACTCCTAATAAGCACTTTGAACTTCATTGCAAGTGATGGAGCCTGGAAGTCAGCATTCAGGAGAATGAAGTATCACCAAACACAAAATTTCCTTTCTCGAGAAAACAAATGAAATAAAATCTGATCTAAGAATATTAATATTAAATCTTCCAGCCATATATATATATATATATATAAAATCCACAACAACCTGCTTTCGTTTTTCGTTATTCTTCTCCAAGGTGAATCTCTAGCCTTCCTCCAAATTAACCATAAGCCCACAACCCACTTCAGATAATGTTACCACGTATGATAAAATGATTCACAATAATACCCATCAAAACCAGTGACAAGAAATAGTCTATTGAGTTGATTTTATCGCATTCATAATTCATTATGACAAAACACACACAAAAATCTTCTATTAGGAATCATAATGTCCTGATACACCAAGGCATGTATGGTTCCAAATGATTGGCAAGGCTAATGGGGGAGGTCAGAGGTGGAGAAGGTGTAGGTGGTGGCATCAGTGGGCACTGCGCAGGGGCTGTGGTAGTGAGGCGAGGTGCTGCCATGAGGGTGTGTAGATCCGGGGGATAGTTGCTACAGGGGGTTAGTGTGGGCAGTGAGGCAGTGCAGTGGCGATGCGCAGGGGAGAAAGCAGTGGCGAATCCAGAAAATATATTTTGGGGGGGCTTGAAATTATCGTGCTTAAAATTTTTGGAATCCCAATTGTTGGCTTGACTATATCTAACATAATATAATTGAAAATTTCAATAAAAATTTACAAAAATTCAAACTTTCACATTGACATCTTCGAGTTTTCATATCATGAAACCTTTCATGATATTATCATTGTCGATCTTTTCAAAAATTTCTCTCTATGTATGTAATTAAGATATCACTCAACCATTCATCACTCATTCGATTGCGTAACCGAGTCTTTAATTATATTCATGGCTGAAAAATGCTCTCTCAACCGATGCAGTAGCGACTGGTAATACTAATACAAAAATCAGAAGCAAGTAAACCAATGGATATACTTCATTTCTTCTTGTCTTCACCATTGCTCTTGCAAGATCACCAATCCCATCTTAGCTTCCAAATTCATCACTAGAATGCATGTCGGCGATATAAGTGTCAAGTTGATCATGAAGGAGCAATATATTGACATTTCTATACGGGCTTTGGCTTTGGGCAAGTGGGCTCTAACATTTGGATTTTGGGTGGGCTTTGTATTTTCTTTTGGGTGGGCTTGGTCACATATACATTAGTCTATGGTAATTAAAATAAATAAATAATGGGTAGGCTTGAGCCTGCCCATTCATATGCATGCATCCGCCACTGGGAGAAAGGAGGGGAGATGGAGATGCGTAGGGGAGGCTACACAAGGGGATGTGGTGGCACTGTGAGGGAGGAGAAGTGTGAGGTGGCGGTCCAAGTGGGTGTGCAGCAGGTGGGTTGTGTGCAGGTGAGGGGTGCAGTGAGAGAAGAAAAGAGAGGGAGAGAAGAAGGGAAGGAAGAGGGAGGTGCTGGTGTGTAGGTGGGTACATGGGTGTGGGGTGTAGTGCAGGTGAGATGCACAGAGATGGAGGTGTGTGCACAGGGGAGGAGAAGAAGACGAGAAGGAAAGAAGAAGAAAGAAAGAAAAAGAGATTGGTTCAGGGGGTTCTCAGGTGGAGAACGAAGAAGATGGAGAAGAAGGGAAGAAAAGAGAAAAGAGAGAGAAAAAAAAGGTGATGGTGCGGTGTGTGCTGCTGGGCAGACGTGTGTGTGTGTGCAGGTGTGGGTTGCAGTGAGAGAAGAAAGAAAAGGAAGGGAAGAAAGAAAAAAGAAAAGAAGAGGAAGAAAGGGGTGATGATGCATATGCAATGGGTGCGAGGCGAGGAGGAGGGCCTACCTGGTTCCAAAGTCTGAGGGTGAGAGGGAGACTCAATCCACGCGAGAAGAGGGAGAGGGTGATGGTGGCGATTGGCACTGCCTTGGGAGGAGATGGTCGCAGAAAGGGATCTACCCAGGGGGGCTATGAGACGGAGATGATGAGAGGAAGAGGGGGATGAGATTTGGAGAGAGATCGCCTAGAAGATGGAGGAGAGGGGTTCTGCGCGTGTGATGGCTGCTGCGAGCTGTGAGTGATCGAGTGGGGTGAAGATGGATCGAGGGACGATGGGCTGCGGAGTGCTCTGCGCAGGGGGTTGGCATGAGATGATGATGAAGAAGAGAGCAGGCCCGGCCCTGAAGTAGGGCAATAAGTGCGCCAGCCCCTGGCCCCCATTTTTCAGGGGGCCCAAAAACATTTCCTCTCCTCAAGAAGAAAAACGTTTCCACTCCTCCAAATCCACCGACCTCTTTCTCAAACCCCTTAACCCTTCATCAATCGAACTCCTTTGAACCCCATCTCAACCAAACAGCAAGCCAAAAAAAAAAAAAAAACAAGAAGAAGAAGCAGAGAACTGGACCGCCATAACAGGTTATCCCAAATCGACTGCACCGCCATCGCCAGAACCGACTGGCCCATCATCTTCGTGCTACGCCTAGCAGTCAAGCACCATCAGTCCATCACCACTTCGGACGAAGCACCCAGGCTACCAAGCAGTGAAACCCCTCAACCCTTCATCAATCGAACTCCTTTGAACCCCATCTCAACCAAACAGCAAGCCAAAAAAAAAAAAAAAAAACAAGAAGAAGAAGAAGAAGCACCCAGCAGGCCAGCACCACTGGTTGATTGCTACAGTAGTAGTCAAGCACCATCAGTCCATCACCACTTCGGACGAATTAAAAGCACCCAGGCTACCCAGCAGTCAAACACATCAACCCTTCATCAATCGAACTCCTTTGAACCCCAATACCCCATCTCAACCAAACAACAAGCCCAAAAATTAAAAAAAAAAAAGAAGCACTCAGCAGGCCAGCACCACTGGTTGATTGCTACTGTTGCTCCACGCCTCCACCGTCCACCCACCCGCCACGCCACATCTCTCTGTTACGTATGCTTCAATGCTTCCTTTTATTTTTCCTCCAACGCGAAGACCGAGGCAGCCCAATCTTCTTAGTTCAGGTAGAGTTTGGGTCGGGTTGGACCTGATCCAGTGATCCATTCTGCCGACAAGCCATTTCCTTTGGCAACAAGTCAATACAGGTCAGGGTAGACCCATCTGCAACTCGCCTGAGTTTGAGTTAGGCCCAAATCCAAAACAACAGTCAATAGCAGCTTACAAAAAAAGCCACTTGCATCAGATTTTGTAGACATCAGCACATGGGCCCATAGCCTATAGATCTTCTTCAATCTTCATAACAACCATATCATCGCTGTCTTGGTAGATTGGGGAGATTCCAAAATCCAAAGTGTGGCTTTTTTCAGTGCAAAATTGGTCGTTGTAGAAATCAATTGAAGGTAATTTTTTCATGATTAGAAAATCTTGAATTTGAAAGCATAATTGAGGATTTTGCTTCTCAAAATGTAAGAAGAAAATCATTTCAATAATACTTTTTAATTATGATTTTGTTTTTCACCTTATCTTGTAGATGGTGATGCTGGTATGAGTTATTTGGCCAACGATCTGATACTCTTATCGAGATGCTGGTACGAGAAATTTATTTATTTATATATTAAATATATTTTATTTATGCATTAAATGTATTTATCATATGATATTATTTGATTTTTAATGAAATTATTATTTTTGGGCTAAATATATGAAAATATGTTATATATATGTGCATATATTAAAAATTATAAAAATGAATAAAGGGCCCATTTTTAGTGATTCGCACCGGGCCTTTGAAAAGTCAGGACCGGCCCTGGAAGAGAGGATAATGAGTGAGAGAGAGAGAGAGAGAGAGGTTCGGGGAGTCTAGGATCTGCGCATCTGAGAGGAGATAGAGGGGGAGAGACGAGGTTTAAGGGGGTTTGAGGGAGTCCAGAGATCTAGGACTCCTCTCTCCCTTATCCAGGTGATAGGTGATGCACTCTGGGCCAGGTCGTGGGTTAGATAAAGGTTGGGTTTAGGTTTGATGGGTTTGGTTCAGTTTTAGGAGTTTGGTTCAGGTTTGAGGACGGGTTTGGTGGGTTGAAGTCTGGGCATGGTTTGATGGATTGGATTGAGTCTAGACTCAGGAAGATTGATTTGGGCCAGAAGATGGGTTGCAGTGAGATTTTAATGATTGCATTGTATAGGGATAAGGATTTAAAGGGAAATAAAAAGAGAGAAGGGCAATTCCAAAATGTGGCATTGCAAAAAGTTTGAGATTCCGCCACGTGTTATTCTTAAAGGAAGCCCCCCTGCCGCCATGTGTCACTCTCCGGAGAATCACCTCCTACTTTACTATATATATAATAATAATTTGACCGTGCACGTGCAGTCACCATTGGGTTTCTAGTTGGGAGTTGCTAATTCTAGGTTTTGAAATTCCGCATGATACACACATTGATTTGATTCCTATTGATGGCTTAAATCATTAAAAGAAAGTCCAAAACTAAAAGGTGGTTGATTTAGAGAGTCATGTTTTCATTGATGGATTCCGACTACTTGTAAAATTCATGGGTTGGATTGGACAGTGTCAATTAATTTCTTTTATTTTTATGGAGGGAACTTGATTAAAAGAATTGTGGAAAACATTTCTATGTTTTTTTAAATATTTAAATTTTAATACAGTTTTTTAAAAATTAACCAAAAAATTATACTTTCTTTTAATTTCACATGTAAAATAAAGTTCACTAAAGCATCAAGTCAAGAGAAAATAAAATATAATACGGTTATGATCGTATTTTATTTTAGTTGTTTAGTATGAAATCTTTTTGACTTTTTGTATAAAAAAGTAAAACTTTTTTTGTCTTTCTAATAGAGAAAGGAGTTTTTTTTTTTTCTAAAAAAAAGATGGAGGAAATCTTAAATTAAAGTGGTATTAATGTGACCCCTTATCTGAAAAATGAAGAATTTATTTTACTTTTACTAATGTAGTAAAGTGTCAAACGGCACTAAAGAGGACATAACAGAATTTTTTATTTTTTATTTTGCGGGGTAGGGGAGGAGGTTTATGAGTCCCAACAGGGTTTAAGAGAGAGAATAGGGCGATCAACCTATCAAAACAAAAACAAATCAGTTGAAGCTGCAAAGGAGAAGGTACAAGGAGTCGCTCTAGGGTTTAAGAGACTGATCACTACACGTTGTTGTTCAAGGTACATGAAGTCTTTAAAAAAATTTCCTTTCGTTCGATGCTCGTTGATTCTAACTGACAGCTCTCTTCTCTGTTTCCTTAAATCCATGTTTTTGATTTTTCGTCGATGAAACGATACTAAATCTATTGAAAGAGAGTCTTTTGACTACGCTGTTCGGTTTCAAATTCCGATTGGAGTAAAAAGGGAAGTAGGAAGCATACAATCGACTGAAAATTTAGAAGTGCAAAACCCTATACCCTTTTTCCTCTTTTCTCTTTCAATCTTAAGATATTGAGTGTGGACAGAAACCAAATTCATGGGTCGGTTGGTTCATTGAGAAGCATTCATCAATTGGTTGAATTGGCGAGTTGGTTCAGAAATTACCACCCCTACTTGTAATGCATTGTGAATCTCCTACACCCAATCCATAAAAGTAGGTTTTGTTTGGGTGATTCCATGGGTATGATGCATTTCACTGTTTTTGCAATATGAACATCTTGAAGATTATGAGATTGAGTGTCCTTATCCATTTTATCATGAAAGTGCTACTTCACTTGTATTCATACCTCACAGAATATATATGGCTGCAGGGAAAAGTACACTGAAGCAGCTTATTTTGTATTCAATACAAGATTAAAAGTATGTTGCCCATTGATCCTGCAAAGAAGAATTCTTTTCAGAATACGATATGTGATGGAGATCTTGTTATTGTGTATGAGAGACACGATGTCATGAAGGCTGTTAAAGTATGTGATGGTTCGGAGCTTCAGAATCGATTTGGCGTCTTTAAACATTCTGACTGGATTGGAAAACCATTTGGGTCCAGGGTGCTGAGCAACAAGGGCGGATTTGTTTATCTACTAGCTCCCACCCCTGAGTTGTGGACTCTTGTTCTAAGCCATCGGACTCAGATTCTATATATTGCAGATATCAGTTTTGTGATTTCGTACTTGGAAATCATCCCTGGTTGTGTGGTTCTTGAATCGGGAACCGGAAGCGGCTCTCTCACTACTTCCCTTGCTAGGGCTGTTGCACCTTCTGGCCATGTCTATACATTTGACTTTCATGAACAGAGGGTGGCATCTGCGAGGTATGCGATTGATCCTATGGATGATATCAAGAGACTTGGAAGTATGTGTTGTTTTATCGAGTATTTGATTAATCTAGCAAAATATCTGTGGGAGTCTTACCTTTAATTTCGCAAAATGTTTACACGGTGAGCCCCTAAGCAAATTACTCTGGGATGGCTTATCCTAACCATCCAAATAGAACTCCTCATCACATGTATGTCAATATGGACCACTGGTTGTTTAAATGGCTAGGATCATTATCATAGGGGAGTTTACTGTGGCCATTGCATGATGAGTTCCGCTAAATCATCTCTCATATTAGTTTTTTTTTATTGAATGTATGTGTTTTTAGTGTGAAATGTGAATGGTCGTCTTGTTGGTTATCATCTACTCGTTTTTTTTTATTTTTATTTTATTTTTTATCAGTAACGATAAATTATATTAAAAGAGAAAGCCATCTTCAAGAAGTCCACCAAACAAACAAAAAAAGCACGATGGTATAAAATAATTATACCACGAAAAGGAAAAGGAAAAGCAAAAAATAAAGAACACGACACAATGAAAGCCACCAAATTAGAAGACCTATCCACCCCTTGCTTAGCTAAGGAATCAGCAAAACCATTTGCCGACCTCCCAACATGTTGAAACTTCACTTGAATCGAGGACACTAAAGCTCTAATCTCATTAAGGTAAAATTGGAATCTCCAAGGAATGACAGCCAAAGAGGATACCCACGAACTAGCATCGAGAGAATCACTTTCCACTTTTAATCTTGATTGAAATGACGAAGAGGCAAAAATTCGAACAGCTTCTAAAGATAGCCAACACCTCCGCCTCATTAGACCCCATAGTCCCCACATGCTTGGAAAACATTACCAACACAAGCCCTCCACTATCGTGAAGCACCCCACCAGTACCCACCAGCCTAGGCTTTCCTTTAGCTGCCCCATCCACATTAAACTTCAATACTCCTACATTGGGAGGAACCCAATGCACCACCATTTTCAACTTCTTTACCCCATAATGTAAGGAAGCCTCCCAGTTATGCAACGCACCATAAACTTTTGAAGTGTCAAACTCCTTCTTGAAGGAAGCCCATTTTGCAATTCGAACCACCATCAATTGCTCTAAATCTTCCAAGGGCAACAAAGACCCTCTGAAAATTATATTGTTCCTTTCTTTCCACACAGACCACAAAATAGCAAATGGGATAAGCCTCCAGAGAATCAAACCACTACCAAAAAGAGAAGAAAACCTCCACAATTCGACTAACCCTACCAACGACCTTGGGAAGTTTCAAAGAACGCCACACCGCGCTAGAAACCTACACCACAAAGAATAAGAGAACTCGCAATGCACAAGTAAATGGTCTATCGTCTCATTGTCCTTCCCACACAACACACATATGTCTAAAATAGCCATTGTAGTTAGTCCTCTTCTTCTGAGGTTGTCTGCAGTAGAAACTTTTCTGGATAAAGCCAGCCACATGAAAGCCCCCACCCTAGGAGGAGCCAAGCCCAACCAAGCCAAAGAAGCTGAAGCTTTGAAATTTGGAAAGCCCTCCAATTCCTTGTAGAAGGACTTACAAGAAAAGGCACCGGAGGAGCAAGGCATCCAAATGCGAGAATCGACAATATCCCTGCAAAAGAAAACGTTAGAAAGGAGATTCTTCAAAGACCCAAACTCAGACTCCTTAGATGAACGCAAGACCCTCCTGAAAGATACATCCCAAGACCTAAAACCCCCCTCGCCCACATAGCAATCTTTGACCAAGGCCCACTTGTTGACCACCAATCTAAACATTCTAGGAAAAGACAAGAACAAAGGACCTAGCCCCACCCAATGATCAACCCAAAACACAAACACGACTTCCCTCCCCCACCTTGAAACCAACCCACCTTCTAAATAACTCTCCCCCCGCAAAAGATGGATCTCCAAACCTCAAAATATTACCCCACAGAACCGACAAACGATGCCTAGGAACTCTACTAGGCTCCCAACCCCAAATATTTTCTCCATATTTAGCCCTAATACTCATCCCCAAATCTCCACCACCACTTAGCCAAAAGAGCCCAATTTTTAAATTCCAAGTTGCACAACCCTAATCCCCCAGCGACCTTAGGCTTGACCACATCCTCCCACCTAACAAGATGCAACTTCCTTTTGTCACTCCCCCCTCCCCACATAAAATCCCTCCTTAAGTGGTCCAACTTCTCCTTGACCGCCACCGGCATACGCAACAAGGACATATAATAGACCGGAAAATTAGAAAGGGAAGCTTTGATTAAGGTATTCTTCCTCCTAAGGAAAGCTAATTTCTTTTCCACAGAGACAATTTCCTCTTGAAATTTTCTACCACTGGATTCCACACCTCTTGAGATCTCACTTTGACCCCAATAGGCAAACCCAGATAAAGCAGAGGCAATAAGGTGTTATGACATAAATGACAATGTTAGATGCGATGCTCATGGCAAATTTTGATCTTTTTTTCTATTTTTTTAATCGGTTTGGTTCACTGTAGATTTGTTCTATATGCTAGTTTCTGTTTTTAATATTTACGAGCCTTGCATCTTAATTACTTTCTTTAACGTAATTATTTTAGGTTAACTTTGCTTGAGGCATATTAGATTTGGTATTATGGACTGAAAATTCTTGGACATTGAATCGGGAATCAGTCAAAAGTGGAGTGTGTGGGGTTATGGCATGTTACTCGACGATGAGACTTCCATCCTTGTTAACTTCTCCAACTTTTATTTTCAAGAGCACAGTAAAAGAAAGGATATCTACAATCAAATCCACCCACAAGCTTGTAGAAACTTTTGGGTGTTTTGGGACATACGGCAAGTTGCATGTGCAATTGGTAAATCAGCATGGAGTTTGGAGTGGGACAGAAAACATAATCCGCCCAGCCACTTGAAACGGATGGCATGTCTGTTTTAATCGGAATTAGAACGAAGTTCTATTGGTTCTCTCCATGGTTTGGTGCAGATGGAGAACCGGCTATTCAGTTTCTTAGACACTAAAACATCCCACCGAGTACTAACTATTAAGCAGGATGCCAGTTCACATAAGTTGGTTGAGTGGAAAGTCATAGTTTCTTAAGTTTAGGAGCTCTAGGCATCATCATCATCTTCATTGTCATCAAAGTCTTTTCATCTATCCCATCTATCTAGGGCTGCCTTCATGAAAAGTTCTCTCCAGTCATCCCTATTGAGGGGGTGCGTTTTCCATTTCCCCAAAATGTAACCCATTGCTTCTAACCGCTACTTTCCAAGTTTTTGTTAGCGGCGGCCATCTCTCTCTCTCTCTCTCTCTCTCTCTCTCTCTCTCTCTCTCTCTCTCTCTCTCTCTCTCTCTCTCTCTCTCTCAGACACACACACCAAAATCCTACCCAAATATTTGGCTTAGGTGGTTCATAGGTTAGAAACATCCTTATAAGGGTAAAAACCATTGGTTTGGAAGTGGTTCTGCTTGAGTTCTCAGTCCATGCCTGTGTAGGTGCTAGTATCTGGTCTATTCCAGGTCCTTCTTAAGTTCTTGCTTTATATTGGCGGGAAATTTTTGTAATTGTCATCTCGAACATCAAAATGTGGAAATTTTAAATAGATGAATCTTTTATATGGTAGGTTGGTGATGGTTTATTTACTTGGTTGGCACAGTACTATTTTTGGGTTTTCTTTGTTGCATGAGTTGGTTAATCTGAGCTTTTATCAATGGTTTATGGAGCACTTGGTATTTAGGCTACCTCCCAATGAAAAGGTTCTACTTAGATTTTTTTCTTGAAAACAAATTTATGAAAAAAGCAGAGTGAGAAAACAATCAGACAGAAGCTGGAGTGTGGGCAATAGCTAGGAGAGATGCACTGGCGGCAAGGTTATTAGATACCAGAGGGTAGCCCCGGCCAGAACTAGCGGACGTGGAGTATGGAAAAGTTTAAGTACATAATTAAATAGCATACTATGTAGTGTGTGAGAAAGGAATAGATACTTTTTGACAAAGACAACAATGAAATGGCATTGGAAAGTGGAATAGCCAATAGGTGTGTCAAAAGATGAAAGGCTTACTCTGTGGGCTCTCCTAAGCCCAATTAGGAGGGAGGTTTAGTTAGAAGAGCTGAGCTTGTCCAGTCTAATGTCTGTCCTCGTCATTTGGTCTGATGGACCAAAAGAGGTGGAAACGTGTGTATTGCAACACGGTGTGGATTCTTTTCTTTAGCACCTCATGGAGCCTTTGCTGTGAAGGTGGTTATATCCTTGGACATTGGGAGGGAAACATACTATGAGATTTGTGGGTGTGGCAGGTGAGATTATTACTTTATATCTGCATCTTAGGAATCCTTTTCAAAGAGGTTAATCCTGAATAGAGTCCTTTGCCTAGGAGTTGATAGCTCATTATAGTTTTTTGAGTCTCGATTTTCTTTTGACTAACTTTTGCTGCTGATTTATTTTCATTTTTCCCTGGTAGGTGTTCTGTTTCTGTTTTTGTCTTTCTTTCTTCTCATCTTATTTTCATTCTTTCTTTCTTTCATCTCATCTTATTTTCTTTCTCCTTTTGCCTTTCCTAATAGAGGGCCTTTGTTATTATCAACTTTTGTGTCTACCAAGTACTAGAAGAGCTCAATGGTCCAACTTGACCTAATCAAACTGAGTTCTAGTTAAGGAGTGATCAGCGGAAACCAGGTGCTTTGAGAAGTAGTGAAAATTCCATTAAATCTGGGAAATTTTTGTTTAATAGCTCATGAAATCAGACTACGTCTTAAGCCGAATTGAAACCTCTTCTAGTATCTGACCAAGTTTTAGTCAACTTGAATAATGCTCTCATTGAGTATCAGTTGATCGTTCAAGTTGCAAGTGGTTTCAGCCTGTAGAAAGAAAAAGGTTTCTTGCTGAGGAGCTTTTGCACAGATATGGCATGGATACGGCAAGAACATACCATAGACACAGCAGGGACACGGATTTTGCACATAAAAAGTGAAATATTGGATACAAGTATACAACATTATATGTTGTCTAGTGTGAAGTATCCGTGCATCATAGTCCTTTGGGTTGAAAATGGTCTTTCACTATAGACCACCGTAACTATAAACAGTACTGCACAAACCTGTGCTACATATCCAAATTCTAAGATCTGGGTAAAGCATTGTTTTTTTTTTTTTTTGTGTGTGTGTGTGTGTGTGTGTGTGTGTGTGGGGGGGGGGGGGGGGGGGGAGGGGGGGGATAGATATACTTCACTGTATTTATAACAACATATAAAGCATTATTGGTGTCTAATTTGCATACAACAATGATAAAATTGAAATGAATTGTCTCATGGTTGTCTAGGAGAAAAAACTGGTGCAAATTCATATGATAGCATATTGAATTGCTTGTTCAGTTATAATCTGAAATATGGGTCATGTTTTTGGTATAGGGAGGATTTTGGGAGAATTGGATTGAGCAGCTTTGTTACAGTTGGCATTCGGGATATCCAAGGTGAGGGATTTCGGGGGGGGGGGGGGGGGGGGGGGGGATAGATATACTTCACTGTATTTATAACCTTATTGGTGTCTAATTTGCATACGACAATGATAAATTGAAATGAATTGTCTCATGGTTGTCTAGGAGAAAAAACTGGTGCAAATTCATATGATAGCATATTGAATTGCTTGTTCAGTTATAATCTGAAATATGGGTCATGTTTTTGGTATAGGGAGGATTTTGGGAGAATTGGATTGAGCAGCTTTGTTACAGTTGGAATTCGGGATATCCAAGGTGAGGGATTTCCTGACGAATTTTGCGGGACAGCAGATTCAGTCTTCCTTGACCTTCCCCAACCTTGGCTAGCCATACCATCTGCGGGAAATATGTTGAAGCAAGACGGGATATTGTGCTCTTTCTCCCCTTGCATAGAGCAAGTGCAGCGCTCATGTGAGTCATTGAGAACACATTTTACTGGTAAGTTTGCATATGAGCTTCAAATTATATGTATTTAGTCGGCCAATATTTTGGTGTGACTGGTATATACTGATGTGTTAGTTGTAGCTTTTATTATTTCAGTAAAGTCTCAATCTGTTTCCATCAATATATCAGTGAATATGCACGTATTATTTTAGACCAAAACCGGTTTCAACCATCATAGAAACCATGGGTCATACTAATTACTAACATCACTGTGCTTATGTAGATATAAGAACATTTGAGGTTCTCCTCCGCACGTATGAGGTCCGAGAAGGGAGGATGAATTGTGGGGGAGATAATGAAGGTTCTTCGCCGGGTTCTCGCCCTTCCAAGAGGAGGCTGCCTTCTTCTAGTGAAGGAAGCAACGGGAAGGAAACTAAGGGTGGTTCTGTAATGGCTAGGCCATGTGGTGAGACAAGAGGTCACACGGGTTATTTAACATTTGCAAGGCTCAAATGCCTCTAATTAGGAGCTAACCTCATACAAAGGCAGGCCTATGGTGTTTGATGACAAAGGAAAGGGTATGCATACTCTAACCTCTTTGTTGCGTTGAGCATAGAAATGTAGGCATTGTGTTGCGGAGAAAGTTCCAAAATTTTGAAAGAAAACTATTTTAACACTGTTGTATTTTTGTGATTATTTATGGTTGGGCTGTTGAGGATCTCAAACAAATCCCTCTTTAAAGGCCTTCTTATTTTTTAACATTTGGTGGAGACCTTGTTTTTTTTTAAAGGAATGGATATTATATTTACTTCATAGAACAAAAAAAAGGGGGTCCCCTTTAAAGATAGAGGCAGTGTTCTTGTAGTTAGATACTATATTTACTTCATAGACCCAAAAAAAAGAAAAAAAAAATCCCCTTTAAAGAGAAGGCAGTGTACTTGTCTTTTATGCTAGTTTTGAAAAAATAATAATGATATTCCTTTTTTTTTTTTTTTTTGTCCTTTTGGGTTTAAGGCCAACTCATCCACAGGTGATGTCACAAACTTTATTTTGGGGTGGATGCCCTTTTTATCATTTCAATACGATTTTATTTACACATGACAATCTATAGGTACAAGGTAGACACAACTCTGATTGGAGTGAAACATGAACATGTGCTACAAGTGCATGTTTTGAATTCAAGGTGGGTCCCATGCATTTCAAAATGCAGAGATCTCCTGCATTCCAAAAAGGAGAGGATTATCTGTAGGGTATATATATACTCTGTACATGTAGAAAAATAATCATGGCCGGGTGGACAACTTTGGCCTGTTCAGGCTATTTTAACCATTCAATTTTATGACCCAAGTTGATTTAGGTTATTTTTAACAGGGGATTCAAATACTTCTGGGTTTAAGTTCACTTCGACTGGACACCAATAAACCCTACCTACATGTTGGTCATGATAAAGATAGGCATCTGTGAGCATATACAGCTTGTGGTGGTGTACAAAATAACTTCGAAACAAAGAGGGAGTCTTGCTTGTGTAAAGATGGATTTTCTATCTTGGGGCTAGCTCTCCTAAGCTGAAGCTTAAGATAAGGTAAGCTGAAGTAAGCTCAATTACGTAGTGGGGCCCACTTGGGGACCTATATGGGGATGGGGGTGGGGGGATTTCAAGGACTACCTGGGACCCTCCTTCCTACAAAAAATCAGCCCAAATTGTGGTTTCTATCATCTCCATCTGGGCACCAAAAATTTAATGGTCAACGGTCTATTCGGATTGGTACATAGTCAATCCAACAGTCTAGTAAATTCGGATTTGACCAAAAGTTGGTGGGCTTGTGCAATTTAAGGGGGGTTGTGTGTTTAGTCCATTTAGATGGATCAAGGATGGACCCCAGAAGCGTTAGCTTACGGAATCATATCATAAGCTTAAGCTTAGGAGAGCCTTGCTCTTCTATCTTTATTGTGATGACAGGTGAAAGATGGCTATTGCTTTTGTAAAACATTTGCAGTTTCATGAGCAATTAATCCTTTTGTATTCAATGGCCCTCTCCACCCTTTACTGCTTAGTCTGCTTCCACATGCATTTCCTAGCAAATGGGTTCATTGAAATGTGAAATCCAAATGTGAAATCCAGGTAATTTAATACCAAGTCTGGAATGTAAGCCCAAGCTCCAGAAGTCTAATACTGAGCTTATAAAGCCAATGATAGGTTCCACATTTGAACTCCAAATTGTTGCATGGCCAAATTTCACTCGAATCAAAGTTAGAATACTATCAGATTGATCACACGTAAAGCATATGATCTTATTCCCTGTTTTTCTTTTATTCAAATAACAAGTGCTTTTCATTCCATTCGATCCACAACTTATGCAAATGATTAATCTGATGGTGGTTGCCCTGGCCTAAGAGGATCTTGATTCTGATTTATTGTTTGCACCTTAGACCCTAAATTTATATGGGTAGATGTCAGATTTTCAAATTTACTAGGCATGTGTTCTTATCAGTGGGAATTACTGAAGAGCTAAGTTTTATGTGATATGCACAATTCATCTGTGTGATATCGCACAATTCGATGAGGGCTGCTTTAAAGTTTTCAATGATGGCTTCTGATGCATGCAACTAAGAAGATAGGCTTAAGATGTGGCCTTAAATTACAAACAACATTGTTAAATCAAGACAGTTTCCAGTAGGGTAGTGAAAGTTTCATTGCAAATGGTTGCTTTGTGGAGAGTTTCATTTGCAGTCTTCTTTTCCACTTGAGTAGGTTGTCTTTCTAAGTTGTCTGTGCAGACTCTCTCTTGAGTCCAAGCCTCCTTGGCTTGCGTATACATACCACCATCAACCAATATGATACTTCAATTTGAGGACGCATGTGAAATTATAATGCCAACAACCACTAACACCACTCAACAGTGAGTGTATAAATGCCTCTTGAAAATAAAATATTATGGGCTGGTTTTCTCTACATCTAAGTGGCCCTTATTGTTCTAAATTGTCTTTTCTCTTCACTGGTGACAGTGCCCAAAAATGTATATATCTTGAATCTCGCATAAATCACTGACCACATATGCCCCATCAAATATATTAGTCCTACATGGGGGCTCTCAATTTGGTAGGTCAGTCTCTTAGGTTTGTAACATATGTATAGATGAGGAGCATATGTGTCAAGCCAATTTATCTGTTAGTCTATTGATCATCATTCATAACTCATTGGTAATGTAACATGATGTTATATATTAATATGATATATTCTATAGTTCTGCTGATTCTGAGGCGCGAATTTAATGGGGGTGTTGAGAGAATTGAGGAAGACAAAGAGACATGGATTGAAGGATGAAAACACAAATTATAATAACTCGAGAAATAATGATGCCTTGAAACCACGTTGTATTGACCCGAGGACTGTAAATTGAGCCCATTAAAATGGGTATTCAGTCTGGCCCGTTTTAAGCCTGAAAATAGAGTGCTTTTTGAGAAATTTGAGCCCGACGGGCTGGACTTGGACAATAATTATAAAGCCCTGCGCTAAAAATGGGATTGGGACTAGATAGAATCGGCCAGCCTGCAAGCAAAATTCACTAATTTTTAATAAAAATATACAAAATAAAATGTTCATATATGAGTAAACAAACAGAATAATCCTACACCATAATCTTAAATCTAGCAGACAAATACATCTCTCAAACAAATTAATATAAGGAACACTTGTAACTAGGGAAAATTACAAAACAGGGCTTAAGTTTATGACAGATTGCAAAACATGACAAATATAAGATCACATTTCAAAATGGGCATTGGGTTTTCCAATTGAATTTCAATTCAGGACATTCGGCCAAAATGGGCGCTGGACTATTGAATTTTCCTCTTTTGTTTTTCAAAAACCCCAAACGGCCCTCGGGGCTTTAAGCTGGAAAAGAAAAACCCCAAAACCTGTCCCTTTCCACTTTTTCCCTCTCTGCGTCTCCTTCCCTCTCCACCCTTTTCATCTTCCTCCTTCCACATCTTGAATGGCACTCACTAAGCTCCTGAATTGGAACCTCAGCCCCATTCACAGATCACGCTGCATGACAATGGATTGAAACATTAAAAAAAATGCTGCTTATAGTAAGAACGCTAAAGTCTGAAGCACTGAGATCAAAGCCTAAGACAGTATGCTATGTCTGATATTTGGCTAGCCCAATTTCACACCTACAACTTCTCATTCCTCCCTTACCATGAAGTGCATTCAGGTTGGCTACATAGGACGGACCTTATAGGGCTCACCTATTATCAATCCCACCCCATCTCATTCACCTATTATCATCTTTCCAATTCACCTTTAATGTTTATTACTGAGCCCATCTGGAAGTGACTAGTTCATCTTTCTCTTTCTGAAAGTGACTTGTTCATTTTTTTTTTTTCTCTCCTAGACGCCATTTCAAGAGTAATACGCGCCCATATATTGGCCTGTTAATTATTGGCATGGTCAGCAAGGCCATTAAAAGAAGTATTGATGAAGAAGTAGAATGATGACAACAAAAGTTGAGCACTAATGTGGCTAGTGGTGGATGTGGAAGATGAAAGGGTGTAGAGGGAAGGAGACGTTGAGAGGGAAGAGGGGCGGCTTTTGTGGGTTTTTTTTTTTTTTTTTTTTTTTTTTCAACTTAAAGCTGGGCAGTTTGGGGTTTTTGAGAAAAAAATAGAGGAAGATCGGTTGTCTGGCACCCGTTCTGGCCGGATGTCCTCAATTGAAATTTAATTGGAAAACTTAAGTCTCGATTTAAAATATAATCTTATTTTTGTCATATTTTGAAATTTATCAGAAACTTAAGCCCTGTTTTATAATTTTTCCCTTGTAACTAACCTTAATTTTCGTACCCCAACTAGCTCAAACTCACTAAAATAAAGAACACTATCATGATACTCATTTAGATTTTGAATATATCACATGCTAAGATCATCAATTTCAGTTCTCAAATATTCAACTTATTCCCTCTTTGTTTAAGGAATGACTCATTCCATTCCATTCAAAATCTCTAACCTGTTATTTTGAACAAAAATAATTATATAACTTAGAGAGGTATGACATGGATTCTCATTTTTCATTTTACCGAGGCTAATCTAAAAAGGAATTAGTACCGGTGTCCGATGGCAGCGGAGGAATAATTAAAGAATGTTTAGCTTATATTTAAGATCGTGCTAAACCTTTGCCCGGCTCAGGCCCGCACGAGATGAGATTTGACGTAGGCCCGTTCAATTTAAGATCAGGACTGGACAACCCTAGGTAGGCCCGCACAATATTAATCAGGATGGGATTGGACAACCCAAGCTCAGGCTCAGCTCGTCACATTGATAGGCCTGCCAATAGCAATCTAACTTAGCCCAATAAAGTATTGAGACATCTTGCGTGAGCCCAACAAGTTGCAAAATAAACGCACAAGCTGTAGTCTATTAGTTAGGGGTCCAACTCTATTCAGGGTTTGCTCAAGACAATTAAGGCCTAAAGCGACAATTCTAAATGAGGCCTCAAATTATCTATTTTTTCTCTTCCTTTTTTTTTAAAGTTTTGAGTACGTGGAGGGCTGGATTCGTATTTTCCAGTAGACATATTTATTATTTATAAATTATAACTAATAATATTTACAAATAAGACAAACACTAATAATAATAATAATATAATACGAGCTTGGAATTGAAAAAATTCAAAAAGCATAGAACAATAAAACTTGATTTAGTATTTTATCATTGTTGGCCATAAAGATGTAGAGGTAGATGAGCTTCGAATTTGATGTAACTTTCTCAAAAAAAAAAAAAAAACAAACAGATTATATTGAGTTAGTGAGTTATGATTAACATATATTATACCCATGTATATTATTAAAATATACCCACATATATTATTAAAAGGAAAAGATAAACCAGATCAATAAATCCTTAAAGAAGGTTGCTTTAAAAATAAAATAAAAAAAGTAGTTACAGAGAATGACAATCTATGAGAGAGACAGAGAGGATGGGAGAGTTAAGAGTACCTGAGATGGAAAAGCGTTGGCGGAGATTGAACTTTTGGTAGAGACCTTTTAATATGGCAAGAGAAATAGTTAGATGCTTATATGAGAAACGATTGAATTGAAGGTGGCTCATTAATCTATAAGAGAAACATTCATATGAAAAAATCACTGGTGAGTTGCAGGGAGGTAGAGATTTGTTGAGATTTGAAAAGATACTCTACAGCAAAAAAAGAAAGATGGCGTTTGGGAGAAAAAAAAAGGATCGTAGTAGCTTTGATGCAATGGGGGCTTCTTTTTTTTTTTTTTTTTTGTCTAAAGTAAGGGCTTTTCTTGCCTTATGGTTGAGCCACCCCTAACTTTAATAGACTAACATGCTTAGTAAAGGAGATCTTTATTAATGCCCGCTTCCATCTTAACTTATCCGATGTGAGATTCAATGAGAAGAATGTCAAACAACTAGTTTCAAAAAATGAAATGAACTAATAAAAACAACTATTTTGGATGGGATTCTCAACACTTTTCTTATATGAAAAATGCATCAATATGAAAAGTGTTTTCCAAGAAAAACAAAAACCTAACATAGAATTTCTATTTTTGAATACTTCCATCACACACTGAAACAGCGTCCCAATGTAGCAAAAAGAGTGCAATACCTTTCTTCTCTTCTTTTTGTTTTGAGTTTTTTTGTATATTATACTCCCTAGGGTTTATAAAATTTATAAATAGGCCCCTTGTGGTTTTAGTATTTGTATATTACCCCCATGTATTTTTATTTTAATATCTTCTATATCCCCAAAATCACTAGTCATAACGAGAACTAGCATAATAACTCAGTGCTCAGCACAGTACTAGCAAAACCCAGTGGATAACCACGAAACCACCAAATGCACAGACTGATATGAATTATTTTTAATAAATTTATTAATTAGTAAACTTGTGAGTCCTTTTTTTTGTTGCTAATTTGATCTTTATGTTTTTCACAAAAATATTTTATTCTTTAGGTGAGGCATGAATTGATTAAGAAAGATCAAATGATCATAGACCTAAGACCTGATATATTTAAGTGGGACCAAGATAAATGGGGTCCATCATCTCTATTCTAACCGTTCATAAAATCATATGATGCGGGCTGGGACCCATTAATTGATTAATAAAGATCAAATGATCAAATGATCATAGACCTCTCAATTGACCAAACCTAACATATTTAAGTGGGACCTCCAAGATGAATGGGGTCCACCATCTATATTCTAACCGCCCATAAAATCATATTATGCGGGATGGGACCCATGAATTGATTAAGAAAAATCAAAGGATCAAATGATCGTAGACCTAACAAATTGACCTAATTTAATTAAGTGGGACCCAGATGAATGGGGTCTGCCATCTTTATTCTAATCGACCATAAAATCAAATGATGCGGGCCGGGACCAATTAATTGATTGATAAAGATCAAATGATGAAATGATCATAAACTTCTCAAATTGACCAAACCTAGCCTATTTAAGTGGGACCCCCAAGATGAATGGGGTCCACCATCTATATTATAACCGTCCATAAAACTATATGATGCGGGCTGGGACCCATGAATTGCTTGATAAAGATCAAATGATCATAAACCTCACAAATTGACCAAACCTAACCTATTAAGTGGAACCCCCTAGATGAATGGGGTCCACCGTCTCTATTCTAACCGTCCATAAAACCATATTATGCGGGGTGAGACCCATGAATTGATTAAGAAAGATCAAAGGATCAAATGATCGCAGACCTAACAAATTGACCTAATATATTTAAGTGGGACCCCAGATGAATGGGGTCCACCATCTTTATTCTAACCGTCCATAAAATCAAATGATGCGGGTCGGGACCCCATTAATTGATTGATAAAGATCAAATGATGAAATGATCATAAACCTCTCAAATTGACCAACCTAGCATATTTAAGTGGGACCCCCAAGATGAATGGGGTCCACCATCTAATTCTAACTGTCCATAAAACCATATGATGCGGGCTGGGACCCATGAATTGCTTGATCAAGGATCAAATGATCAAATGATCATAGACCTCACAAATTGACCAAACCTAACCTATTTAAGTGGATCCCCCAGATGAATGGGGTCCACCATCTTTATTCTAACCGTCCATAAAACCATACTATGCAGGATGAGACCCATGAATTGATTTAAAAGATCAAAGGATCAAATGATCGTAGACCTAACAAATTGATCAAATATGTTTAAGTGAGACCTAGATGAATGGGGGTCCACCATCTCTATTTCTAACCGTCCATAAAATCATATGATGCAGGCCGGGACCCATGAATTGATTGATAAAGTTCAAATGTTCATAACCTCATAAATAACCAAACCTAATTATTTAAGTGGGATCCCAAAGATGAATAGAGTCCACCATCTATATTCTAACCGTTCATAAACCATATGATGCGGGCTGGGACCCATGAATTGCTTGATAAAGGTCAAAGGATCAAATGATCATAGACCTCACAAATTGACCAAACCTAACCTATTTAAGTGAAACCCCCCAAAGAATGGGGTCCACCATCTCTATTTTAACCATCTCTATTCTAACCGTCCATAAAACCATATTATGCGGGATGGGACCCATGAATTGATTAAGAAAGATCAAAGGATCAAATGATCATAGACCTAACAAATTGACCAAATATTTTTAAGTGGGACCCAGATGAATGGGGTCCACCATTTTTATTCTAACCGTCCATAAAATCAAATGATGCGGGCCGGGACCCATGAATTGATTGATAAAGATCAAATGATTATAGACCTCTCAAATTGACTAAACCTGACCTATTTAAGTGGGACCCCCAAGATGAATGGGGTCCACCATCTATATTCTAACCGTCCATGAAATAATCTGATGCGGGCTGGGACCCGTGAATTGCTTGATAATGATCAAGTATTAAATGATCAGACCTCACAAATTGACCAAACCTAACCTATTTAAGTGGAACCCCCCAGATGAATGGGGTCCACCATCTTTATTCTAACCGTCCATAAAAACCATATTATGCGAGATGGGACCCATGAATTGATTTAAAAGATCAAAGGATCAAATGATCGTAGACCTAACAAATTGATCAAATATTTAAGTGAGACCCCAGATGAATGGGTCCACCATCTCTATTCTAACCGTCCATAAAATCATATGATGCGAGCCGGGACCCATGAATTGATTGATAAACTTCAAATCATAGACCTCATAAATTGACCAAACCTAATTTATTTAAGTGGGACCCCAAAGATGAATGGAGTCCACCCATCTATATTCTAACCGTTCATAAAACCATATGATGCGGGCTGGGACCCATGAATTGCTTGATAAAGGTCAAAGGATCAAATGATCATAGACCTTACAAATTGACCAAACCTAACCTATTTAAGTGAAACCCCCTAAATGAATGGGGTCCACCATCTCTATTTTAACCATCTCTATTCTAACCGTCCATAAAATCATATTATGCGGGATGTGACCCATGAATTGATTAAGAAGATCAAAGGATCAAATGATCATAGACCTAACAAATTGGCAAAATATTTTTAAGTGAGACCTAGATGAATGGGGTCCACCATCTTTATTCTAACCGTCCATAAAAATCAAATGATGTGCGGGCCGGGACCCATGAATTGATTGATATAAATTTAGCACATCTGGTGTGTTGGCTTATTTCGGGATCTCATGGAGAGATTTTGGCTTTTGAGTGGAAGATGATTCTTGATGGAGAGATTTTAGGTCTTTTGAGTGTGTAAGATATAGAGATTTTAGGGATAAGGGTAACTCCGGAAATGACATTGCAAAAAATTTGAGGTTGCGCCACGTGTCTTTTGTGAGGAAGTGTATACATCCCTTTAGTAATATAGATCTCCATGTATTGCAAAATGAATAATTATACATTAAAAAGGTTATGAAAGTACCTTATTTCATAGAACAAGTTGCATAAAATGGAAATAGAAGGACTGGGATACGTAGAAAGGACATAGAAGAGAGTTATTGCATAAAGGAAGAAAACTTTAAAAAGTAGAGAGTAAACGTGAGTGGTTTCGTGGAGTAGAGGTGAGTGGTTTGATGAAAAAAATATGAGTGGGTTGTATGAAAAAGTAGTGGAGTAGAGGTGAGTGGTTTGATTTAAAAAAAAAAAATATGAGTGAGTAGTTACATGAAATAGGTAGTAGAGAGAATGTGGATCAATTGGAAAAAAAAAAAACATAACTGTCTGTCAAAATTAGTGCCAAAACCCATGGCTTTAATATATTATAATAGACGACTACCAAATATGTGTTGGTTTTTTTATAAAAATGACAACTTTGCCCTTAAAAACTCATTATAGAAATAGAAGTATGTCATTATTTATATAACTACCATTATTTTATTCCACATCCCAATTGTCTTTCTTAAATTCTCCCATGCACATAAAGCCTAATCATGTATTTGAAACTATTATCAATCTAATAGGGGGTTGTGCATGGATTGGGCCAATTATAACTAATTATAAGAACAATTGTTGATTGTCATTGTGATCGATTTAGATTAATGAAATGGGCTCCATATTGATAAAAAAAATGGATTTATGGAAGGTTACTCTTCTCACTAAATGTACTATAATAATTAGGGATGGCAATAGGTCGGGTTTAATCGAGGCCCCGACCCGCCCTGCCCCACTCCTATTAGGGGTGGGTTTGGTATTGATTTTATTGGAACATGGCAGTTTTTGGGTTATGTTGATGTAACCCGCCCCTCCTCGTATATATAATATATATTTATTTATTACTAAAGTGTAAATAAAATTCATAAGGTATAAGTGGTGTTGGGGCATTAACTTAAAGCATTTTTTAAAAATAAAATTGTGTATTTGATTTCTACCATACTATTTCCCATGCATTTATATATTTTAAAATTCTTAAGCTTTAAATTTGACCTAACATTTGCCCAAACTGGGTGGTTTGGTATCACATGCCACTGACTCGTCACAGAGCAGGTCGGGTTTGAATTAGACAAACTTGAGAACCAAACCCGCCACGTTGTTATCCCTAATAGTAATTGTTAATATTACAAGCTTCCAAAGAAAAAAAAAATTCAAGCTTTTGAACCTATGCATATATGGATAAAGAGATGGGTAAAAGTGTCATTTTGTTATGGTGGTTGTATGGCTACTAATTTTGTGACATGAAAGGTATTAAAATGAATATTATACAAATACTGAACCACATAAGCTTATTTACAAATCTTAGAAACCTTAGGGTGTTATATATATACATAAATCTCTTCTTTTTTTTCATTGCTTTAACCAGAGGAGCTACATGTGCTTCTCTAGTGTAATTTATATTAACTATATTGGTTCGTGGTCAGGCACATATATGCCTTTAACAGAAGACTCTGCATGTGCGAGCCTGATTGCTTGGCTCATTGATGATCTTAATGCTTTTGAAAATTAATTATGAAAAACTCACCAAACATCCCTAAAAACTAGTCTGTCAATAGATCTTGAAAATCATTATTACTGGCTTATTGACACATAAATCATGTATTTAGGCTTATTGGAGATTGCTCCTATGACAAAGCCTTCTGGAAATATTCCAGGAGGTTGCTCTCCAGGCCACAAGCTATTTGCGGTTGATCAAATCCTATGAAAATGGTTACTATCCTATTTTACCCTATTAGAGGATTTATGTTGAGAATGTTTCAGGACCTTTGATCTCCAGGCCTTGAGGAATTGATGTTTGGCTATTTGGGGTCCAAATGATCTGAAAATTGCCCATTTGGCTCTTATCATCATTCTATCTTTAACCTACTGGAGGTTTTGCCTCGATTTTAGGTATTTATTATGCTGCTTGAGGGCCTTTGCACCTGAGGAAATCAATGTTGGCTATTTATGGTCCAAAATCCTTTCAAAATGACCCATTTGGCTCATGCTTTTCCTATTTATAAGGCCCAACAAATTGCACTCCACCATTGAGGAGTCGGTTGGGCTCCAAGATCTCCCTTTAGCACTTCATGTATCCTCCTACTAACAAATATTCGGTCTTTAAACCATTTTTAATGGGTTTTAGTAGACCTGTCAATTTGGCCCTTAGACAAATTAAGGTGATTGGCACGGCCCTCAAAAGCACTCTTAAAATGAGAGCTTTTGTTTCTAATAAAAAAAGCTCTAGGGTCGAGCTTGGACAATTTTTTCGGGCTCTAAAATTTAAGTACCAGGCTTGGATAGTAATAGCCCGGCCTAGCTCTGCCCCTCCTACTTTTGTATATTTTACGGAAAAGTATTTACTTAAGTATCATTATCAATACTAAAATGGGGATACGAAGGCAATTTCATAATCCATACCGTACGCATTAGAACATGCCTTAAAAATCTATACATACATACTAAGTTCTCCACCAATCTTACAATTAAGTAGAAATTTTAAGTTTTTCAAAATCAATAGACTCAATCAGATGGTTAAGAAATCATCAAACCAACTAATGTTTGGCCTCATGGGTTTGAAATGTCAAGATTAGCATATACATTAATACATAAAACGTGTACCTTGCATGAATTGCTGCCATTACTTTGTGGGAGACTAACATGGTAGTATGGGACATGCAAAATCAAGAGACCGTTATATACTCTTCCCGCCAATTTCGTAGCAAAGTGAGAGGAGGAGAATTGAGCTGACTTATTCTCAGCCAGCCTCATAACTCTCTCTTTTCCGATCATCCTCCCATGTTCCATCTCAAGCTCATCTCGGCGTCAAAGCAGAAAGAACAAAAAGAATTAGAATGAAATCGCCGCATTTCAGATGCTAATATGCTTGAAATCTTCCATTGGAGCTAGAAAAACCATCATCCCAAAACAACCCATTACTCAAAATCCAACCATGCATTGAAATCACCCCAATTCAAGAGAAGGTAATCCAAGAAAATGAAATCGCCGAAAGCGATTATCTTCGCATTCTTGCTACTCTCTTGTTCAGTTTATTCTACTTTAGCACAAGATGATTATGGCGATGGTGGAGGAGGAGGAGATGAAAAGGCGGCACCACCACCCGCATTAGAAAACTGCAATGGGATCTTTTTATCATACACGTTGTTTCAAGAGAGAAAGAGTACCCATTTTTGAAGAACGCCTCTGCGCAAGCTTATGCGTTTAAATCCACTGCGAGCATTTTTAATGCAGGGAAAGAAGAACTCAAAGCATGCAGATGTACATTGGGTTTCAACATGAAGAGATTATAGTGTCGGCTGACAAGGGGTGATGGATGCGGGCACCGACTTTCCTGTGAGCGTCGGCAAAAATGGAACAACTCTATCGGGCGACCCGCCGGATTTGAAGACTTCGGTGGAAACAGCAGGAGATTGGAACCAAATTCAGGCGACTATTGACTTCACAGGGACACAGTTTGGGGTGAAGTCCCCTAATGTGCCAATGCCAAAGACCATACGCCTCGCCAATGAAGGATACAAATGTCCTGGGCCTGTTAACCACAGTAAGCACTTTTGATTCCTTCCTTGTGAATATTATGACAATGGCTCATGTGCCCAGCACACATATGAGCCATGCATCAGATGGTTCCCTTGCAACCTTTCATCATGTCCATTTAGGTGATTGGGTGGGCAATATGTTGTTGTTGTTGGACACTTTTCTGACCATCTGTCTTTTTGTATGGGTGAGCAACTCATGATTTGGACAGGGCAACAAACCTATATATAGGAACCCTATTACCTACGAAATTTTGAGGATTCTAAAATTTAAGTGGGACTTCTTTAGTGGTTGACATTTGGAGTACAAGCAAAAAAATATGGCATTCTCAAACGCCAAAGGAACAACCCGCATGTCATGTCTCTGAATTCCCAAAATCACAAATTTTAGTCACAAATTCTTTCAAAAAAAAACTGGTCGTAATGTGGTCTATTGGTTTTCATCATAGTCTTTGAAAAACCAAGGGTCAAAATTTGTTCAATTTCTGTGATTTTAGACAACTGCGCATCTATAGGGGCACCTATGTCTAGAGTCAGATACTTGCTTACTAAAATTGAATTCGTTAGACCTGTTTATTTGCATTAGATTACATAGGAATTAATGGCCAAATGAGCTCCACCTAAGTATTATTAAAAAAGTGAGGCATGAATGACATGAGGTGATGGGTGAAGGATTTAAGGTGAAGCATTGACTTTCCTAGGTATTGAATTATTGGAGTGATGACTAGGTATTCATTTTCTATCTTCCCTTGACTCTATTTCCATGAAGTTATTTGACACCTTTCGCCTTCATTTTCAAACACATGCATGAATTTCCAAGTATTTTCTGCAAAGAACGGGCTTTTAGGGGACATTTCAATAGGAAGAAAATAGCTAGAGAAAACTAAGTGGAGGAATTTACACAACTACCTTTTATTTTCATCAAAACACATCCTTTATTTCAATTGAGGCAAAAACATAGAAGGTTAGGTTCACTTGATTAGAATCATATTTGCTATTTCAGATCCATCCAATCCCCTGCCCCCATAAAGTGGCATGCATTCAGGTGGGTCCCCCATAAACTATGT